>JAGFPH010003077.1:105246-123253 GCA_018207615.1 Philaenus spumarius
CAAAGTTCAACAAGTTTTTAATTTGAATTTGTATTCACTTTTTTTTTTGTTTCGTTTGGACAATTGCCATCATTGTTCCAAAATCTAGAGTATTATTTTTTTTATAAACAATTGATGGCAAATGTACAAACTAAAAAATAAACACTAACTTGAACTAAGACTCATAAAGGACATCTCACATAAGACATCGCATACATAATGCATTAAATATGTATAATTTTTAGTATATAAAAATTGTATTTTGAAAAGTTAATATTTCATAAATATGACAAATTGATGAATCTGTAACTTGCATTATAATTAATTACAATTTTTATTACGATACTTATTCAAATAATAATTCTTAACGTCAAGTCAAGCGTAAGGTGAAAAGTTTTTAGAATGAACAACAATAAAAACATGTTACTACAAATATATGTAGTTTAATACTGGGAGAAAATTTTAGAAGGCCTAAATATTGTTTTCCTCCAGCTACTATTTTAAGATGTCTTTTCCGCCTCATTGATAGGGTAGAAAGAACCACTTATCAACCGGAGGCGGAAAAGTGTCCATGTAAAAAAAAGGATTGAGTTTATTTACTCGATGCTTTTTATATGGGCATTTTTCCGTACACTAAATCATATTAAAACAACAATGCATGAATGAACTTTGGTGTTTGTATATTCTTGGCATAACCTCAATTGTTTTTGTAAATTTGAATGTCCATGTTTTAATAAAATTTGTTCCATAGTAAAATGCAAATTATTCACTAAAACTGAAGCTGGAGAAAAACATTTCTGTGTCTTAAGGGAAGAAAGTATCCTAGTCGCCCTCAAGAAAATTACCCTTTTGCCACGAACAAATAAGCTCCAAAGTATAAGAAATTGAAAGTCCCTGATGTAGGATCTATATTTTTATTTTTAAACCTCAATTGTCTTCCATAACAAGTTTATTTTTTTAATGAGTTTGACAAGAATGTTGTATTGAACGCTATTTTTCATTTTGCTGTACATTATAGACAATATTTGCCAAGTTTAAAAGTATCCACAAGTAAACAATCTTGTCAAAATATTTAAAAACTGTGTGTTTATTAGCTGATAGGAGTTTTAAATATCTGTAAGAACCACAACATTAATTTATGCTTTGAGAAATAACAGGAAAAGTTTCTAAACACTTCAATATCATTTAAAAAATTGTTTTTGTCAGTTTTAGTTACATTAATTTGAAAAACTAGTATAATGTGAATGTTTAGTAACATTGTATATGCAGAGAATAACATGAAATTAGTATTTAGTTACTTTTATGGAAAAATAGAATAATATGGGCTTGAATCACATTGTTTAGTAAAATAATATAAACAAGTATTCAATTGTTTAAGAAAGAATTAACATAACGCACAAAGCCAATATTCACTAGTAAATGGTCCCAATGCTATTTAAAAATAGTACAACCCACTATTCAAAATGTTTTTTAGTGAAAAAAGAACTTTAGCTTCCTTATACCGGTACGCAAAATGTTTCTCTAATCTACAAAGAAAATCGTTATTACCAAATACTTGGTGGCGCTTGCGTTATTTTATTTGTCCTTTTCAATTTTAATACAAATTAGGTTTCTGTATATTGAATTTATGTGAATAATTTAAATAATAATCTATATATATTAAAAGAATTTGGTCAAAACCTATTTCCAATCGCCCAGCCTCTCCTAATGGACCGATTTTGATGATTTTTGTTTTAAAATGTGTCTTATTACCTGTAGATATGTCATCAAGCATTTACCGAAGTCCTAGGACATTAGGGCTACGCCCCAGTGGCCCTCAAAGTTTCAATGTTAATCTTATGGAAGGTCAATCTCAACGAAGAAGAAGAAATATTTCTTTTGATTTTATCAAGGACACAAAAACAGCTGTTCGTATGAAAAGCTTAAAACAGCTGATTTTGATCAACAACTGATTTGGATCAAATCAGTATCAAATGTAGTATTACCTTTTTGAGGTTACATTGACAAACTAAAAACAAACACAAACAAAAATCAACGAAAAATGCTAACTATATTTTAATTCAATTCAAACATTGGTTGTTACAAACCTATTATATATAAAACAGCTAATTTGGATCAAAAACTGAACATAATCATTCACAGATATGTCAAGTCTTATATATTATCATCCGTTCAGCCGCTATTCACCCGAGAAGGAGCCCCGGTATACAATTCTTCAAATTTTCCATGTTAATCTTATGGAGATAATGTTTAATGAGTTTGAGTCAGCTGCCAAATAAAACAGCTAATTTATGCTCGGTCACCTATGTACAAACGAGCAAAAGATTAACGAGATTCTTTATCGAATTTTCCACCTGCGAGCGAAGCGAAGCAGCCATCTGAGGCCGAGCCGGGGTTGGGACGCGGAGCGACCAGGGGCAGAGCCCCTAGTAATTTATTAATTTGGACAAACTTTAATTTCTGATAAAAAATTCACTAACTGAATAGAGCTGGCAAAAATAAAATGCAGCACAATATGAATTAGCAATTCAAAAATATCTTGCCCATGATAAAGAAAATGTTGAAAATAACTTAAGAAACCAATCTTGATTTTGTCTTTTTTTTATTTTTGCGTAGTGCATGAGGAAGCCTAATACTATTACTTGGCCAATGTAATTAATACAAAGTTAATGATTTAACAAATTGATTACAACTAAGGGTGTGATTTGTAGTAAATTTAGAATTTTATTAAAACAACAATTTGAAACGACTAATATATCGAAGATGATGTTTAAAGAATATAAATTTAACTTCGTAGTATATATGTAATATTAAATTATAATGTACAAATTTAACAATAATTCTTGGTTTATGGTTTTTATTAACTTTAATTACTTCTTGAAAAGAAACATGTATTTTGTTCTTCCAAAATAAAAGTGTTCATTTGTTGTTGTCTTGAGGTTTTTTTTAATTAATTTGTTTCCTCGGCTTTCCTTGGTTATCATTAAAATTACCAATTTTTCCGAACGCGGCGTTAGTTTTTGTTTTAAACCCAAACACACCCTCTTCTTCTGCTCTGGTGATTTTTGCCAACTACAATCGACTCCCTCTAAACTGCACTTTTCCCTAGACTAAACTGACTACAAATACTTTGCACGGATTTACTCTTATCTAAACGTTGTAAAACAGTAAATGTGTGTTGCATTTTTACAATAGTATGCTTCCTTTTTTCATTCAACTGCGAGAACATTTTTGCTAAACTAAATTACCAGAGATAACTACCGTACAGAACAAATAGAATTACACATAACAAATAAACTCACTGATAAACATAGAACTCACATTTAAAATTACAGTAGAACCCCTCTTAACCGGCCTCGGATTAACCGGTCCTCAGATTAACCGGCTTATCCCATGGAACAACAGTTTTTTTTCTGTTACAAATTATATTACTGTAGCGAATGACTACATAATCATTGCTGTAACTGGCCGAAGTCTCAAACATTGATTGTTTGACGGACATTTCCTGGAAAATAAAGCGGGGTGGCGCAATGTTAGGTGTGGAATGATTCAGTGTTGTCAAGGGCGGACCGTGGGTAAATGGCGCCCTGCTAAACATGGGTCCGGCATCCCAACATGTACCGAGCAACCGGTGGGGGGGGGGGGGGGGGGTAGAAAACAGGTTCCTGGGGTGTCTTGAGATTTTATAAGTACTGGGTTCTTTATAAACAAAGGTAAAATGAAGGATCATGCCTTGGTGTTCATTCAACTGTGAGGAAATTGTTTTTTAACTATAACATCAACAAAAGTATTAAAAGTTTTCTATTTTGCTCATAACACCTGTCAAGTTGTAAATAATACATCCACTGGAATAAAAGAGATGTCAAGGAAAATTTAAAAATTCATCTCAAATGAAAATTTTATAAATTTATTTTTACACAAAATTTGATTGCATATAATTTGAGATTTCGTTGCTTGACCTTAATATTTTTTTAAAACTCCGAGCTTTGGTTTCAGAAAAGCTTCGATTAATTCGTCTATTTTAATGTTTAGCAACACATCAAACTCGATTGATACTAGGGCCAGTCCAACCAATCGCTCATGGTAGATCTTAAATAATTTTTTTTTAAATTTAAGCTTTGAAAAGCTTTTTTCTCCAGTTGCAACAGTAACTGGTAGAGTAAGACCAATTCTTAAGGCTATACAAAGATTGGGAATATTTTCACATAAGGAAGAAGATGTTAAATAATTTAAAATTTCCATGAGATCTTTGAGAACGGCTTTTGGTCTTGATCGACGTAAGAATAAGGAGTTCTTGGAATAACTGGTTTCCACCTATATCAGGGTGACTTCCATCTATTAATGCGATTTGAAGTTCAGCACACTTTTTCTTAAGGTCTTCTTTTTTCTTCTCTTGTTGGATTTTGTCATAGTCAAAAGCATTATACATAAATCCAAAAAGATTTTGGTGATGTCGGAGTTGTTCAAACCTTTCCTGCAATGAATAAGTTGCTCTGTCAAGTACATAAAAATAAAAGTCTCTCTTAAAGGCGAGTTGACGATTGACCGCGACAATGCTAACATGCACCAACGCCGTAACATATGTACATAAACAATATTTTATTCCAATGTGCAGTGCGATGTTTTATGTTGTAATTTGTGTGTATGTGTGTGTGTTCGTACGTTTCATGTTTGTTTGACGTGCTCACATGTGAGTTATTCCAACACCTGAGGATGAGAACCTGTTCTCGAAACGCCTAGTGTAAACTACAAAACAAGTTGCATGACGGAAATCCAGGTATATGTTTATATAGGTATACTACATTTAGTTTCTAAATTCTTTGCTGGACTTATTGTCGGTGAAGGTGGTAAAATGCCTTGAAGCAGCTCTGGCTGGTGTCCATGCTCAAAGGTTTCGTCCTCAATTGGCATCTTAATCGCAATCTTTTTCATATTCTGTTGCCAAGAGATTCTGTAAAAAGAATATATATTTTTCTAATTTTAGCTTGTATTTTTTTTGTCTTATGATAATAAGACTAAATAATATACACTGTTAACCCTTAAACTGGCAGACCACACATTTGTAACGCGTGATTGTATCGAATATTTGACCCACTAAAAATGATCCAATCTCAAAAAAACAAACACCATAGGAAAGTTTCAAACTTAAATTTTTGTATTTACAAGTTTTTTCTAAAACGTATATTTACATACGTAATCATTGTTTTTTACATGTTATCAGAACAACTGTGACGTAACACGCCTATACGGGCGTAATTCCAGTTTCTTTGTCCCTCCCTACAGGTCACCCATTATATGTTTGTAAAGAGGGAGATTCAAGATTTTATTTGGTGTAAACAGAATAAGGTTTCGTGGGATAGTTTTGTCTCTAGAACCGTGAGTAACAAGCCATAATTTCATTCCCAAGAACGGCATAGAAAATTTGAATATAACGGATTCTAACGTCTTTTGGCCCGATGCCAAGCATGGCGAGTAATAGGCGATCGCTTCTGTATTCACAGCATGGGTGCGATTTACCTCACTTTTGAAATTCAAATAATTCTTAGTCTAACATTTGTATGAAAAGATAATTTACAAGTACACAGTTCCATTCTTTGATTTATTCTCTACATTTTGTTATAATAATATATTTTCATTTTTGGTCAAAGCATATATTCCTAAATTACGTTTCATACTTGGCATGTTTTGTTAGCATCCTTGTAGTAGGAACATAAAAACGGTTATTTTCAAAATACTAAATTTTAAATTGATAAATATGTTTATACAGTTCCATTTAGAACTAAATTAGGAAACTTTTTAATACTTATGAAAAAAATTACAAAAAATGTTTATTACTTGTTATATAGGCCTAAAGTTGAACTTTTTCCTTTCAGTACTAAACTGTTTTGGATTGGGGTTCATTTAATATTTTTGCCGAATTTTAGCACAAAGTTAGTATTGTAATTTGCTAAACAGCGTATACAATTAAAGGTACTAAAATGATATTCTCTCTTACCTGCAATCCAAGTTCATCATTTTAAAATAGTAATCCAAGCACGTCATCATCTGAGGCTCCAGCATCAGCTGATCCAGAGGCACCACGGAAAAATTTGCTTAATGCTTTAGCCTCCTGTTGGTCTTGTTTTTCAATATCAGCCTTTCTTTTTCTATAAAAATTACCCGAAGGCTTTTTTTGTCGACATGTTAATAATTATTGGAACTTACAGTAATGGGTCTATTTCTCATATCAGTCAATCGATCATGCCGATAATGTGTTTACTAAAATGTTTGACGACTGATTTGAGGAGGTTATATGGAATTGTCTTGTGACATGTGGGGCCCGGTGGGGTGAAATACTCCTCCATATCCACCCCACCACTCAGGGCAGCGGAATGTACTCCTCTTCGCAGAAACTATGCAGCTATTTTTAAATACAGACTTGCTGTTGCTCCGCTTCTGGAGGGATTGGCGACCGGCCGGCTCGGATTCTCGGAAGTATACGCCACACCCCCACCCTTAACACTTTTAGTTCCTGCCGCCTCGTGCACTTTTGTTGTTATAATATATCAAATCTTTGGCAAAAGAATAATTTTCTATTATTTTCCAATTACAAGTACCACAATTTTTTCCCATCGCGGTGGCACCGTTCGCACATGCCAAGATCCGCCCCTGAGTGTTGTGGCAGGTAGAACAGGAGAGGGGGAGCGAATCAATTGACAAAGCAGCATCCTTTGTTTCTTTTTATTCATCTGTTGCTTTGTCGAAAGCTTTACTGAATATCGTGAGAGCAAATTGGAACATATTGCGTTATATGTTGAACAGCAAAAAGATTTGACGCCATTAGACGTGATGAACGAAAAGGGAGAGGTTTGGCTTTAAAAAATCTTTGAAAGTTACTGATTTTTTTAAACAATGATGCAGTATAATATATGTAAATTTACTTTTCAAAGTTTATGTAACTTTAAAATGTTTAATTTGTTGGTGTTTGTTTACGTATGTATGCACATACAGTAAAATGATTTGCAATAACGTTTTATTTGCTTGTTTATTTATGAAATGTGTAGGTTATTTTTGAACAAAAATCTATTTTTTACTGGAACCTTGGATCAACCGGTTAAGAGGGATCCTACTGTACTAAAAACACAAGAGTAGAATTTGTAAAAACGTAGTACAGTTATAACCATCCGAAACGAACGCAATCATAAACTGAACTAAGGTTATTTATTTACATTTAGGCCGGAAATAAACAGACACGTTCATTCTTGTCAATTTCTGCTTTGAGAAACCCAGATACCTCATTTCTAAGAAGTCGTCTGTACCATCCGTCGTCGGGACTAGAGGGAGTCGACTGTATGTATTTTTATTGATATACAAATCTTATTGTTTTACAATTTTAAAGAAGTTTAAATCTCAAGTTAAGAGGTTGTTATTTTCATCTTACTAATCTTTGTATTGCAAAAGTAAGGAGAAAGCAGAGTGCCGTAGTGGTTAACAGAGGCAGTTCGTGTTAAAGGTTCAGTAAACCCCTCCTCCCAAGCAATTTGCTTTAATACCATTATGTTTTAACGATTTTAAATCCAACGATGTTCCTTAAATCCAATTATACAGACTGAAAAGTTGTTAAAATATGACACAACAATGCAAGTTACAATCGCATTCATTGGCCGGTTCAACTCAAAGAATGAACCTCCTGACTTAGGCTCTGGCAAACGGAAAATTGTTTGTCGCTAAAGTTTAGGTATAGTGACTTCCAAAGCTACACTTCACTCTGTGTTACGTAAACAAGCTACACTTCACTCTGTGTTACGTAAACAGTGCGCTTACAGTGTTTGTGTGTGTTTGTTTACCTCCTGCTAGTAAATAAAGTATATACTAATATGCAAGACAACATTGTTCTCAATTTTCATTTATAATTAATTTACTACATACCGTACTGCAATCTATCATCAAATCTATAACCCAATTTTTTCCCATTATACGCTTTTCAATGATGTCTCAAAACAGTCAAATTTAGGAAATGTATTAAAAATATCCCGACACCTTGTAGGTTTGAACGTCCAAGCTAATAATTCACCAGCCGCCACTGACATGCCTATCAAGTTTGTTACAAAGCCCAGTCAATAATGGGTTTGTATAGATAATAATTGAAATGGTTATTTCAAAAAAACCATTCATCCAGTTTTACAAGAAGCAGTAAAATCTTCATAACGGGTCATTCTAAAAAAAAAACGATAACCACTATTTAACCCTCTAACGGTAAGGTACGGTCGGATCCGGCCCAAGCAATGTTAATTGTAACATATCAATACCCCCAAACTTTTCCTCAAGGCGAAATTCCAAGGAACCCTACTAGTCAGGCTTTGAGAAAGCATGGAAGAAGACGCATGTTTCTGTGAAGTCTTGTTCTCCCTCTCCTTTCAATTTTATCCTCGCATGTCAGTCGCCGGGTCAGATACGACCCGCCCTTGCCCTTACCTTTTATGTTACTGTTTTGTCAAGCTTTAGTTTTATTAGTTTTACTAAATTTAAACAAACTAGCTGGCCCGTGCGAAGCATTCAAATTCTAACTTACTTAAATCCCACTTAATTAAAGTACTGATAGGGTTAGGATTTCTTGTTCCCTTATCACCCGGGTTCAAACAATACTTTACTATATTACTAACAAAGGGACAGATCAATAAAAACAATGCATCAGTGGTTCAGTGGTAATACTTATTTTAACATTGCTTTACTCGCAAGCCCTTGCAATTGTACAGGTACATTTGATTCGATACATTATCCTATACTTACGCTCTACATACATTTCCTTTACTAGATACTACTTTCGTATGACAGACTGAAACACGAACTCGGTAAACAAAGCTACTGAATTTACTTTAATTAAACTTTCCCGTTAAACTTTTGACTCCAAACTCAATGTGATATCGATAGACTAAGTATTCTGTGACTCACTCAAATCTCGTTCTATTGCAGAACCGGTTTCGTCCTTCAATCTCGTGTAGACTTCTCGTAGTGATGACTTGTCTCTTGCTGTCCAGCTTCCAACCCTTAGCTTCTCAATCACAACACTTGGCCAAGTCCCGGCCAAATGTCCCTAGCTAATTGGCCTAGCTTTCCGGCCCCACACTTTAAGAGACTGGCCTCGAATCTAGATTAGGGTTATGCTTATATAACCCATCTAACTTCCGTGTTGACAAACTACACTGTTCTTCCGTGCATCACAAAAACACTTCCGCCAAGCTCATCCTTCCTTGTTATGCTTCCTTGTTTACCTCTATCTGTCTTACGCAAAGTAATATCTTTACACTAAACATACTAACTCTAATAATTAATATAACTAATACGTCGCGTTAAAGTCAGTTAATTGGGTAAATGCAACTACTGTGGGCCATGTTACATCAACGCTAACGAATTTAAGTTAACCGGGCGTTGAGCGTTGCCAACGCGGATTGACGCGGGCGCTATCAACGCCGAACAAAGTTATACGGAGCGCAGCTACCAGAGAGGCCACAGTAGAATAACTACTAGAAAGTAGTAATTTTTTATTTCAAAGTGATTATTGTGTACTTCAAAATGTACACGATCAAGCCGAGTCGATGTGCACGGATGGAGTCGATTTTTTCCACGCTCTGACAGCACGCCGGATCGGGTCGATTCGGCTCAACTCCACACGGGTTGGGCACAGATATAGCCACAGGTCAAAACCAGAAAGAACGTTCGACCTCTTCCACTGTTCGTCCATGATAATTTTGCAATTCATGGTAGTTGTGGCAGTAGTTGTGATGAGGTGGAATGTGCGCGCATCCTTCCGACACATGTCGGAACGGTGCGGGTCTGTTAGATTTATCCACTGCTACGGATTTCCGCGACAGACCGGGTCGGCTCGACTAAGCTCAGCTCGTGTAAGTATAGCTGAAGCTTAATATACGATTTGAAAGCACTGGGTGTGTACTCAACCTTCTAGCTCTCCTGATACACAATTCCTCATATGTTTCTATTATTTGTAAAACACTTAGACAGAATGGCAAAGCTTCAAAAACGCTGTGTATAAAACGGGACCCACGTTACCAACGTCGCGCTTTCAACATCCCTTATAACTTGGGAATTTAACGCCCGGTTTTCAGCATTATCAACGCGGCGCTAATCAGCGCTCGCATACCGTCAACTCATGAACCAGACCGCCGAGACTCAAACATCACTGAAAGAAAATCATGATTGTGTAGTGTAAAAATCATATTTATTTAAAAAAGAACGATTATTTTTTCGTGATCACATCACGAAATTGATCATAAACAATGTAATTTTTTATTGAATATCGACTACGTATTCAACGATCGATTAGTTTAAAATACAATGCACATTACTTCTGGGGGGGGGGGCAGGTCCCGTTCGTCCACCCCCGTCGGTGCGCCACTGCCGACAAAAAATGGCCTTGAGAAATAATATATGTGATAAGAGATTGAAGCTGACATTTTAGCCAATGATGATGATGTGGCAGGCATGTTTGATTGTGAGATTGATATGATCACCTTGTACATGACCAGTGTAAAGACAATGAAGATGATAGAAGCTTTAAATTAGGGAAAGTATATGGTTTAACAAACCACTTCATTCCATATTTTCAAGAATAACAGTATCCAGTATTGTTACTCATTTGCCTGGGCCAAAAAGAAATGCTCGTAGCCTAACTAATGAATTGCAATTAATTATTTTCTTTATTCATAACTGATATTATGATAGAAAAAGTAGTTTTGTATACTAACAATGAAATTGAAATAAAAAAACAGAACTACAAATCAGTTCAGTGGTTTATTCATCTCACATAATATTTGATGGAGGTGAAGGCATTATTGGGAATATTATTCATGAGTGGCGTATTGAAAGGATCTGGATTGATGATAATATGTTTATATCAATATTCGGACCACCTGTTATTCCTTGTGCTGTGGCGCAGACAACATTTTTTGTTATCTTTTGAAAAACCTGAGGTTTGATGATAAAACGACACGGGAACCAAGACGATCCTGTGACAAATTCGCTGAATTTCGCGAAATGTGGGATAATTTTGTAGAAAATTGTGAGATGAATTACAGTCCCTCAGAATACGTTACAGTAGATGAGACTCTGTTAAGCTTCCGAAGAAAATGTTCATTCAAAATGTATATACTATCAAAACCAGATAAGTATGGCTTAAAAATAATTTCACTTTGTGATTCTAGAACATTTTACTTTATGAGTGATATTCCGTATGTTGGTAAACCATGCTTGAAAAGGAAAAGATGCAAATTTTATGATCCTTAAAAGGATAGTAAAGGAAATCTGTTTGTGCAATGTGTTACAGTTGTTTATGTGCAGAACACAAAGTAATATTTTGTCCGAAATGTGCTTCTGCCCAAAACCCTGATTATTCACATACATAATTATTATTTAGTTCATTTCTAAATACTATATTATCTAATCAAACAATAGTTAATCAATTTACTGTAATTAAAGAGTTTAAGTTATTTACGTTTTACTAAGAATTGTATTTGATACTTTATTAAGGTTCTATAACAAAAGATTTTGTCCAAATTTAATTTAAAATAATATAAATTTTTCATATAACAAAAAATAATTCGACCACCCAGCTGAACCGCTGACGTGAGTTGAGCAAATTTCCAAAATTAAGTTTATAGGCCTATGTTTTAGGGTTTCAACCAACAATTTGGGAAATAGATCTATTCACGACGGTGCTGAATAGCTGCAAAATGGTTCGCACGCCATTCCTCATATTGGGATTATCTTCAATACACAATGAATTGCGTGCTTCGCATGCCATTCCGAATATTGGGAGCATCTTCAACACACAAAGAATTGCGTGCTTTGCACGCCAACCCCCGTACTAGGAGTAGCTTCGATACACAATGTATTGTGTGCTTTGCACGAAAACCCCCCGGTAGAATCCACCACATGGCTTTAAACCGGGTACTTCTATAGTATTTTACATTTTGATCGATTTTGGGGGAACCAAGCGAGCTATAAGGTCGGGTAAAAAAACGAAATGTGCAGAATAACAGCCTACATTTATATTTGTAGAAAAAACTCAAAAACAAATTCATTCTCGTAGATAAAATCTCAAAAAATAGTTACTTCCGGTGTTAAAACGTGCTTCCGGTTGTTGGATTTTTTTGCCTAACGAACTCGTCCAAGCGACGTAGACAACCAACATGTGTACGAAATTTGAACCAAATCGGACTTAAAATGCGGTCGCTAGAGTGCGAACACATATATATATGAATTTTAATAACACCCCAAAACGTGTTCTGGGGACCATGATTGGTGCTCATTTGCTACTTCCGACCTTGGGTCTTACCATAAGGGCCACTGCAATAGCTCATTTTTCATTGAATAAGATTACGGACAGTTTTTGTCGTGAACTTTTTTGGACGTTTGTGATCGCAATGTTTATTTGTCACTGACAAAATATATTTGAAACAGACATAGTCGGAAAGTTAGGTTTAATTCTATTCAAAATTGGTACATTAACAACTTAAATAATTCGATGACGCGGATGAACCGCTGACACGAGACTCAACGAATGACACAGATTTACCAACATCAAACAAGGACTTTAAAAAAACACTCCGCGTCATCCAGAGAAAATAACCAGGTTTTTGGTTGCATTATAAATTTTGTCTCAGATTTTATGTCCTTTAAAAATGTGGGAAACCTATTAAAAATATTTGGTGCAGAATGCAAATAGAATTTCACAAAAGCTTCTTTGAACAAGTCTTTGTCGGTAAACATTCTCATCGGATAAATTCTGCCCACTTCTAAGATATAATAAATCGACCACGCAGCTGGACCGCTGACGTGAGTTGAGCAAATTTCCAAAATTAAGTTTATATGCCTATGTTTTAGGATTTCAACCAACAATTTGGGAAATAGGTCTACTCACGAAGGCGTTGAACAGCTGTCTGTGTGTACGCAATATATTAGTAGAATTTGTTTCCTCCTAGTGGCCTCGCGAGTTTGCATCACTTGGCTTTGAACTGGGTACTTTTATGGTATTTTACGTTTTTGTCGATTTTGGGGGAACCAAGCGAGCTATAAGGTCGTGTAAAAAAACAAAATGCGCAGAATAACGTCCTACATTCATATTGTTAGAAAAACTCTAAAAAATTTCATTCTCGTAGTAAAAATCTCAAAAAATAGTTACTTCCGGTCAAAAAACGTACTTCCGGTTGTTGGATTTTTTTGGCTAACGAACTCGTCCGAGCCACATAGACAACCAACACGTGTACCAAATTTGGAAAAAATCGGACTTAAAATGCGGCCGCTAGAGTGCGAACACATATATACATATATATATATATATATATATGAATTTTTTTGACACCCCAAAACGTGTTCTGGGGACCATGATCGGTGCTCATTTGCTACTCCCGACCTTGGGTCTCACCATAAGGGCCACTGCAATAGCTCATTTTTCCTATGGAAATTCGCTAATAATTCGACCACGCAGCTTAAAATTTTACATTTCCAAAATTAAATTTATAGGCCTATGTTTTAGGGCTTCAACAAACAATTTGGAAAATAAGTCTACTCACGACGGTGCTGAATAGCTGCAAAATGCTTCGCACGCCAATCCGCATATTGGGAGTGTCTTCAATATTCAAAACATTGCGTGCTTCGCACGCCATTCCGAAAATTGGGGATTTCTTTAACACAGAAAGCATTGCGTGCTTCGCACGCCAACCCCCGTATTGGGAGTATCTTCAATACACAATGCATTGCGTGCTTCGCACGCCAACCCCACAGTGAAATCCACCACATAACTTTGAACCCGGTACTTTAATGGTATTTTACGTTTTGATCGATTTTGTGGGAACCAAGCGAGCTATAAGGTCGCGTAAAAAAATAAAATGTGCAGAATAACATCCTACATTTATATTCTTAGAAAACACTCTAAAAAATTTTCGATCTCGTAGTAAAAATGTCAAAAAAGACTTACTTCCGGTCAAAAAACATACTTCCGGTTGTTGGATTTTTTTGGCTAACGAACTCGTCCGAGCGACATAGACAACCAACATGTGTACCAAATTTGAACCAATTCGGACTTAAAATGCGGTCGCTAGAGTGCGAACACATATATATATGAATTTTAATAACGTGTTCTGGGGACCATGATCGGTGCTCATTTGCTACTTCCGACCTTGGGTCTTACCATAAGGGCCACTGCAATAGCTCATTTTTCCTATGGAAATTCGCTAATAATTTAATTTTATTTATTGTTCTATGTAATAAATATGTATTACAATGCAGAATTTCATTTTATTTTCATTATTTTACATTACAAACATTTTAAAACAAAAAGTAGCCAAATTGGTCCATCCTGTTCTCAAATGATAACGCTTACCAACGAAAAACATTCAATTTTTACTATATAGATTTGTTTAGTGATGCGTTTTAACTGCACCATATTTTGAGTTTCAAGAAAACAAAAAATCTTGATACTATTAACAAAAATAATGTAATGTATTTTGAAAATATATATTTGCTTCAGCATATTTTTGGCCAGATAACGGCCAATAGTTGGTTGTTAATCAATGGAAGATCGTAATCTACGTTTACAGCTGATATTCTTTTAGCTTTTTTTTTTTTGTAATGTTGGTATAATTGAATTAATGTTTTTTGTTTTGTTTTGATAGTGTGGAAAGTGATAATGATATTTGGATTAGTTAGGAATTTTAGCGTATATAGGATAGATCCAATTTATAAATTAATAACAGAATGAAACGATAAATTTTTGGTGTAAATCATACATTAAAAACCATTTTATTAACAACTTAATGTAAGCCATCTAAGTTGACATGGTAAGTAGGGAGTAGTAGATTACTAATAACCTAACATATTTGATGTATTTTTATTAGGCAATATACCTTATGCTTTTACAATAATTTTGTGACACTATAGTCCAATTTTGCAACAAAAGTATTACCTTAATAATTGGGTTGACATATTTAGTTTTATCAGACACTATGATTGATTTATTTGTGTTGTCTTAAGATTCCATGTGATTTGTTGGATGCTAGATTTGTTGATAATTTTTTGAATTTCATAAACAAATAGGGCGGAAATTTACATTATGACCCTATGCCATGTTGCTGCAGAGGTGCCAACGCATACGCAATAAAACGCAGTATAGTACATAATTCTAATGTTCAATACTATTTCTAAATAAATAAAAACAAAAAAATGTTAGGGTTCGCACCTAATCCCAGTGACACGTGCTTTTTAATTTCATGTGTAAGTGTTATGTGCAGTGTGTATTTATTTTAATGTGCAACAATCTCTTTTGAGTGATTACAATCTGATGATGCATTTACAGCTCTGAAGCTTGTAAATCTTAAAACCTACAAACATCTACAAAGACTAGAAGTCACGTGACGGATCAAACAAGTTTATTATCTAATTAATGATGACTTGGTTACTACAAATATGCTAACTATTTCTTTGTTCAAACACATTCTATTGAATATATAAAGGGAAAGCTGATAGCTCAGTTGGTAACGCAACAGTTTAATTTGCTAATGTTTGGGTTTTAAGCAGGTTAAAACCCAGCTGTGGATAAAGCTTTTTTGTGTGTAATTCCTTTCGCAATTTTCTTAATTACAATGAACACAAAGTGCGAAAGTTTAGGAAATGTATTTACACCGGACAGAAAATTGAATGTCTAATCGGTATTATTTTAATGTTATCCATAGGCCTATATTGACCAAGTAATAACTCTTTCAGATTTTTTCTGTACAGTGTAATTATTTTTATTTACAGGAAGGTTGCAAAGAGTCTGTAGAAAGTTTAGAAAGGTTGCTAGGTGAGTTCTTCGGATCGAATTCGTCAAATGAACGTAAGAATGAAATAGAAACTTTGCTTAGTTCATTCTCTTCCCAGCCTGGAGCATGGCGGCATTGTATGTACTTCATGATGTTATCCAACAATCATCATGTGTCTATGTTTTGTCTAGCTACTATAGAGGTAATGTAATATAATCAATAATATGGATTTGATGTTTCTCCCTAGTCAAACATACATTACAGTAAAACACCTAACCTAAACGATACGTGAATGTATACATTTACTCGCACACTTCACGTAGAGTAAAACATTTCTTAAATCTTCACTTCAGGCTGAAACTTTTATTGCAGGTTCCGTGGATTTAAAATTTTACGTTTTTCAAAAGACAAGAAACAATGTTGGTTTTGAAGAATAATAAACTTTTTCTAAAATTCGCTAAGTTGGTTTCTATGGCAATGAATATAAAAGCATGTAACAAACTTGTGTTGGTTTAGTAGGCCTAACTCAAATTGTGTTGCTAAGCTTTTAATCCCAATCAGCTGTTCTATCTGTTGTAGACATGGGAGTAAACCACAGGATTTTGGCAATTTTTACGCTTTAAAATAAAAATTTTGCAAAATTCTTCGTTAGCTAGTGTTTATGACCCTATAAGAATATGCACTGACATTTTTGTATTTTTATCTTCACTAGTAGTTTTTGCTCTACACGTTGGTTCTATATCAGTTGGTTAGGACAAAGCTGCTGGTATTACAGCCAGTACCGATTTTTAATAATATTTTGAAATACATGTTACTTTCACAATTTTAGTGCTTATGTCCTTATCATACGGACATCGAAAATATTGTTGAAAAATGCTGACATCTGTAAATAACGACGACGTGGTAGTTACTGTTAAAAAATGCCAACGTAAATAAAATATGGATGTCTCGAAAAATGACTCCACTTTTATTTTTTATATTAAAGTATTTTTGAATCAAATTTAAGGCAATTGCATAATATACCTGTAGTACCTGTATCACCTTTGATTTGATGTCCCATAGTAAACTTCGGGAAATGGTTCTATTAGTCAAGATAAAGAGGATATCAAGAATAACATTTTTTCCAAATCGCATCATTTTCCAGATATTGTTGGATTAAACTTTATTCCAGTGGTCAAACTGTTCTCTAGATATAAATTATTTAGGAAAAGAAACAAAATTATGAATATCTGGAAAACTAAGCTTTTTTAGAAACAATTTTATTCTTGATTTTTTCTTTATTTTGACCCATAGAACCTTTTCCCGAAGTTTGGCACTTTACTTGCGGGACATCTTGTGTATCTATAGCCTATATAAGAAATTTAGTTCTAATCAATATAGGCCTACACTGTATGACAAAATTATCAAATTGTGTGAACAATTTGTATTTTTATAAAACAGAACCAAATAGCTTAAACGGTCTGGCATTTTTTTAGAGTTTTATTGAATTTTGGGTATGGCAGTAAAAAGGCTTAATTTATTTTGTGTTGTTTTTGTTATTTTGTTTTACTATTAAAGTTTATAGTTATTTGTTATTTATTAGTGTTAAGTTTATGGTTCTATCTGATTGTTTCTTGTCAAATAATTATTGTAAGATTTGCCATTACGTGTTTTATTTTATTTTACATTTAGGCGTTACACATGTTCCATACCATAGCAGGCGATGATAACCAAACCAATTTTTGGTTTGTACAAAAAAAACCTAAAGGAGTACATATAGTATAATATAAGTTTTTTAAATAATAAATATATATAATGTACTCATCAGTTTAGGAGATAAACTCAAACGAATCTATTCAACTTTATTTGTCAAAAACTATAAACCCATGCAACTTAATTTATAAAAAGTTTTTTTTAACTGCGCCACCGTTGGCATTTTTATAAGCCCGGGTAAATCTTCAAATGACTAACCTGTCCCTTGTTTTGTGTGAATTTTAATGATAAGTACTTGAAGTTTAACACTTCCTGTAATGATGGCCTACAACACAAAATAACCATACTTTGTCTTACTTTTAATATCGGACTTTATTGCAGTATTCAAAATATTCAACACAATGTCATATTTCTCCTATACTATCACAGCCTCTACGTGCATTCATGTGGGAATGAAAAATACAATAATCTAAAACTATTACTGTAAAACAAGCATAAACAACTATATAAATAAAAAACAGAACACAGTTTCTCATAAAAAA
>JAGFPH010003077.1:123653-139825 GCA_018207615.1 Philaenus spumarius
TTTTAGATTTTTATTATAATTTTCTACCTAATTCGTACTTAAAAAAAAAAAGCGCTCCAAAAAAATTAAAAAAACATTCTTCGGTAAAGTGAGACAATAAATACTCAGAAATTAAACATTTTCTGAGTTATATCAGTTGTTTAGTTTTAATTTAGTAGGTGTAATAATATATTATACAGGTACCTATATAAGTCAGACTTAACTGTGTTGTAACTAATAATAGTTGTGATAGAAAAGAATTAAGCCTGACTTGAGCCTGTTGCATCATACACAATGTAGAGTTTAGGCTCTATGTAAGGTATAGTTTTAATAAATGTATGTATTTGATAAATTTATGTGTGTTTCTTAAAGACATTTATAGGATGAATAGTTATCAAACGATTTATCAACTCCATAACTTTTATAGAACCAATAAACTTACAAAATGGCCGATTTTGTTCAGCTGTTCACAAAACATCGCATTTTTAGGTTATATTTTGTATTAACTTTTCACACCAGAAGATTTGTTTGCTGTTATAACTGGTTGGGTATTTATACTGCGCAGTAATGACTGAAGTTTCCATAAAAAGAGATAGAGGGAAAAACTTTACTGATGAGGAAAAAGATAAATTAATTGAGATTTCTTTGAAGTATAAATCCTTAGTAGAAAATAACAAAACAGACAAAATATAGGCTTGGGAGCGTTTATAAGAAGCGTGCAACTCTGTTCAAACTTCAGGTGTTCGAGAGGTAAAAAATCTCAAGACCCGGGTAACCGCTATCTCCGAGCGAGTAGCAGCTGTTACTACGGTACAACCCTGCTTCCAAATCAGCACGAACCACGGGTGAATTAAAAATTGTACTATCATGGAATGAACCCCTCTATCTAGCCGTAATTTCTGTAAAGGCCAATGCAGCATTACATATTACTTGCACGTTTATGGAAAAATTTCCTTTTCTATTGCGATACAGCTCAGCATCTGGTCCACCAGGAGACTGTATTTTCTTTTGAGTACAATCTATACATCCAACGACGTTTAGAAATCATTGAATTTTGAAAAAATCATTTTTAGTTTGCAAAATTTCCTGACTTTGTGGCATTTTAATAAAGCGAGGCCTCAATGAGGCTAAATAGTGGGAAATTCTTTTTACTATTTTGCACACAGTGCTTTTATGAATATTAATTATGTCTTCCACGACATTCTGAAAAGTACCGGTCGCATAAAAACGAAGTGCAATTAGTAATTGATCCATTTTTGATAATGGCCTATTTCTGTTATTAATAACTAGCTGACCCGGCAATGTTTCGCTATTGCTTAATTTGAAATTTTGAAAGACTGTAATTCGTATCCCTGAGGGCCGATGTAAATTATAATGGGATTCTGCTCATTGCTTGATTTACCTAACCTAAAATTATATTCAGTTTTTGATCCAAATCAGTTGTTGATCAAAATCAGCTGTTGATCAAAATCAGCTGTTTTAAGCTTTTCATACGAACAGCTGTTTCTGATAAAATCAAAAGAAATATTTCTTCTTCTTCCTTAAGATTGACCTTCCATAAGATTAACATTGAAACTTTGAGGGCCACTGGGGCGTAGCCCTAATGTCCTAGGACTTTGGTAAATGGCCTAAAACCTTCCCAGGGTTAACCTGTGTTACTATGCAAAATTTCAAAGCAATCGGATGGACGGTTTGGTAACGCATAAAGGACAAACAGACATACATTGAATTTTATATATATAGATTTAAATTTCTGTTATAAGGTTCATAATGTAAATTACCGTTTCTTTACTGAACCTATATCTAGCTGTAAATTCACTATCAGAATAAAAATTTAATGCATCAAGTCTTATTTTATAGTTTCTTACAGGCAAATTGTGAATTAATTCAACCAACTCATCATCTGATCTGCTGCTGTAATTAATTACTTCAATATTCATTTTATTAATCACAATACTACAATCACGTTTATCAAACATAACCTTGTAACAGTACATTTATTGGCTGCATTTTGGCCACTATAGTTTATTGATCGATTTATCAATTCGATAAGTCGATTGAGCGTTCTAGAAACGAAACTATTATGTTTATAATAGCCTATACCTATAATAAACATAATAAATACCTATAAAGTATAGGTACTTTATAGGTATTTAAGGTACTTTTTAGGTATTAGTAGGTAAGTATAGGTACTTTATAATACCTATAAAGTTATCAGTTCGATAATATATTTACTGAACGTCTAAGAAAGTGGGCCTAAGTCATTTTATGTCTTTTTGACTAATTCTTTACAGTTTTGTCAAATGGATGTAACCTAAAAACGTGATTTAGCTCCTTTGTATCTAGTGAGATAACCAATTAAGTTTATTTTACTGACTTGAACCGTTAGCAGCATTGGAAAGAGCGATTTTTTTTATCACAAAATATCAAAACATGTATATGGCCAAAAATGTGACTTATCCCCTCTTGCCCAAACAGCAAAGATATAACCTTTGTTACTAAGAAATCAGTGCATAACAAATCAGTTTCATCTAAATCTGATTTTTAGTTTATTAATTAAATTGTTATAAATGATTCACTTTATAATAATATATTACATAATACACATTGTGCATATATTCTTTGTTGCAGGACAGCATAGGAGTTTCAGCATTATCTGCATTAAATGAACTCTTATATAAAAACTTTATTCCTGTATCATTCCTCCCATCATTGCACACTTTGTGCAGTCAGGGCTACCAACTGTTACAATCTGTACTACAATCCGATCTTAGACAAATAGATGACAAGTAAGTTACTCATTTTGAACATGATGGTATAACTGTACTTAGAATAAGTTAAACCTGTATAAACACACTAGAGTTGGGAGCAAACTTGATAGTGAAAGTATTAAAAAGTACAGAGCCCTTTTATAAGAAGCTCTGGGTTAGAGTTGTTGGAGCGTTGTTGAAACAAAAAAATTCAAGATAAATTGATAATTACTTGTGTATTGAACAATTTAAAATGTGTGTTACATTATTTGTTTGTAATAGCATGCATAACCACAATATTGTTGTGTTTACTGTGTTGGTATAGGATGCCGGGTTGAGCAAACCAATTATTACACATAACTACACCCAATTCCAAGTTCACCATGCAGTACAGAGCGCCTATAAGCCATGTTATCCTTACGACAGTCTCAGCGATAATAGCCAACTAAAAAACATCAACTACCATGCTACGCTTGGTCAGTTGACACAACCGCAAGACAATAAACGTGATGTTCGCTGTAATGGTAGTAGCATGTCTACTCTCCCGTAAGACCTGCACAGTGAACTTGGAATCGAGTGTAGTATTCCTCATCCGATTGTTTTGACAGTTACACCATTCGATAGATAATTAAAAAGGCTAAAAAAAGGTGTATTGACATTTTTTGTTTAAAATGTACGGTTTTGGGGTAATTCAGGTTTGAAATTATTGAACAGCCGCCATTTTGATACTTGTGATTGGATATAATCGTTTATTTTTCTTTAAAAAGATCATTTCAAGGTTTACCTCCATGCCTAGTTTGAACTCAATCGGTCAAACCGTTCTCTAGATATGAATTATTTTGTAAAAGAAACAATATAGCGGATATTTGGAAAACGAAACATTAAAAAAAAAATGTTAATCTTGATTTTCTTTTTATTTTGACCTATAGAACCATTTCTCGAAGTTTGACACCCTGTATATGTATGGCAAAAATTACACATTTTTACTCCCATATGCTGTTTACTATTTTCAAACTGCTTTAGACGATGGCTTTTGCTATGGTACTACAACAATGATTGTAACAGTTATTTACAAAGCCTGCTTTATTTTTGTGGGCCAAGACCGAATTTACTTAATCGGTTGTCAATCTCGGATCAAAAGGTGTCCTACGGTAAAATCCCCCACGTGGTTTTGTACAGGGTAATTTTATGGTATTTTACGTTTTGATCGATTTTTGGGGAACCAAGCTAGATATCGGGTCGTGTAAAACACAAAATGTGCAGAATAATATCCTACATATATTTTTTAATTAAAACCCCAAAAGTTTCATTATAGTACGAAAAATCTTAAAAAAACCCATTACTTCCGGTTGTTGGATTTTTTTGGCTAACGAACTCGTTCGAGAGACTTAAACAACCAACGGATGGACTAATTCAGACATAAAATGCTGCTGTTAGAATGTGAACACATTATATAAAACTTTTAATGAGATTCCAAATCGTGTTCTGAGGACCATGATTTGTGCTTATTTACTACTCCCGACCTGAGATTGCTATAGCTTATCTTTCCTATGGAAATTCGCTAACATATTGTAAAGATAGAGAACACATCTGTCATAAAATACTAAAATCATGATGAAAAAAAAAAAAAAATCCACCATGTAAACAGATCCAGACAATAAAATATTTTATAAATCTTATCATAATTTTTGTACTAGCTTATGAGAAATTTTACTATACAAATTTATTGTGAACTGTCTGGCAGGCTACCTGCTTGGATAGTTGTGTATATCCACTTTGGACATGATCACACTAGCGTTTAAAAAAATATCAACAAGTCAAGTATATATACACGGAAGGGTGTGCACTGAGCTTCTTGAAACAATATTTAAAACTGTTTTTCAAGACCCACAATATGTCTCATTATATTATATTTTTGCAGGACAAACACCCTTTTCATAAATCTGAACTGATGAGTTTCACCAAAGAAGAATGTGTTATATTGTAATGTTATGTTTCAATGTTCACAGGTACTTAAGTAAACTAACAGAACTTTTACACCTGTGTGTTTCCAAACATTGGCACAGATTGGAACAAAGCAATATGTTTCCGGTCAATGATTTCCTATCTGTTCTTTTCCAATATACGTTCTCTCAACCGTCGATCTCCGGATTCTACGAATGCCTGGAGTTATGGTCTTCCCTTATTGAATATCTACAGAATTCCGGTCACAATAAAAGGTAACAGTTTTAATTATTATTTTCATACATGTATATTGATGTTATTGAAGTATTTAAGATTTTTAAGTGCGAGGGACTGAAGCAGTAATCGGTTTATGCAGTGTTTCAGAGGTAATAAGCCTAGTGTCAAAGATTGTTCAAAAATTTCCTTTTAAGAGGGAACACGCACTGGATGCACATTTCAGCCATGTTAAACAGAGGGTGATAAAGTTATTCCCAGTCGGATAGTGCGATGAGATCTTCGGCTTGATGAAAACACGTGTAGAAGGGCATTCTTCCCTTAATGATTTTTTCAAGCCTTTTGTTTGGTATTGCACGACGGAGTTTAGTTAAGGTCTCGCAATATGTCTCGGAATTTATTGAGTTCAAGGCAAAAATTCTTTAGTAAGACATGTGACCACTGAATTTCTCATTATGAACACCTTTAAATGCTCTAATCCAATTTACCTACCATTCATTCATGTGTAGTGTTTTCTCCCTACACTTCACTAGTCTGCCAATGAATTTTCGCTGGATATACTTTAAGAAAATTAATTACAGATTGTATTTTGCAATCGTTTCAACTTTTCAAGGCATTTTAAAAATGCACAAACAAACAAAAACATGGACAAGTGCTTTCGTAGTGGCGTCTGTTACTAGCAAACAGATGTAGTTACCCAGCATGCATGCAAAGAACAGCGACTGCAGCGGTTTTGCATCAAAAGCAGTGAATTTGTAACATTGGCATGTAAATTGAATTGTACCTGTTTAATTTAGCTTGCCATCTAGTGTCATTATGTAGTGTGAGAAAAAAGAAAATTCAGCAGATATTTTAGAAAACTGTCTTCACACATGTATACGCCTTCTTTTTTAATAAAAATTTTAGGTTTGTGTAAAATGAAAATAAGTAAACTATCGTCTTTTAAGTACAACTAAAAACTTACCGTCAAATTGCAGCGTCCAACGATGGCCGTTTCGGCTATTCAGGCATTATCAAGTTCAGGACGTTGTCCTTCGTCAATAGTTAATTATAAAAATAAAAAAACAACACATTAAACACAATGACACACACGATTGTACAATTACACGCTTGGACATTTTTTATATACATCTAGTGGGCCCACTGTCTAATAACGGACTGCTGGTATTACATCTGCCTATGGTTCTTATCTACATTTGTATTTGCAATGTCCATCACTATATCAAACAACGGGTTGGCATCGAATATTTGTTTTTCATTTAATAACGTCCCATAATCCTTTTTGAAGGCTCTGTAAATCTCATACTGTTCTAAGGCATTCATGAGTTTACCCTTGTTACATTTATGTAATACGGTTAAACATTTATCGATGACTTCATAATTATGTTTAGTTTCTATTATATGCTCTGCAAACTTTGATTCTATTTTTGGAGGTTGTGCAGATTGTATTGCGCGGGGAAGGTGCTCTCTGAATCTCTTTTGAAACGATCGCCCTGTTTGACCGATGAATTTCATGGGGCAATCAGCACATGATATTTGGTAAACTCCTGAGCCCTCAAGTTTATCATGGTTGTTTGTGTTTAATCTTAATATGTGAGGATGACAAACTATTTTTTGTACTATATGAGGTGATGTAACCTTGTTTTCTGAAAATGTTTCCTATTATGTTATGTAGCCTATGGTTGTATGGTGTTGATATGTATTTATTGTCAGTTTTTTTCTTTGGTATTTAGGCCTTCTTCTCCTGTTTTTTTAACATTGACGCTGCAATTTTACTATTGGACAGTAAGTTTTTAGTTGTACTTAAAAAACAATAGTCGGTATGGCGAAAATAAACAATAAGTAAACTATCGTCCTTGCAAAATTTTTGTTCATCAGATGCTACCAGAAGTGTTTGTATACATTGTATGATTTTTGGTATGTGAAAAGGCAATTGAAAAGTTACAGTAAAATATATCAACTTTGATTGCAGGTATGAAGAAGTCATGGTTTCTCTGGTTCAAGCTATCTTAAAGAAAATACAATCAGAAAAAACTTTGGATGATGAAAAAACAAATAGTGATGTATGTAAAATAATTTTACATCTATATTTTTCTGAAGTATTAAGGAAATAGTGCTGTAGTTGCATTAAATATCAGTTTAGGTGTGTATTGGTACAAATAGCCAATGTCAACTTTTTTAATTGAACATCTTCAAGGGAAAGATTTTGATAAATGGTTGTTACTATTTTTGTTTTGCTATAAGCATTTTTTTAAATAAGGACCCTCTTATTCTTTGAAATAGGTGTGTTGTTAGCGAAATTCCGAAGGAAAGATGAGTTATTGCAGTGGCTCCTTTGGTTGGGAGTGGTAAATGACCACCGATCATAGTCCTCGGAACACGTTTTTGGGTGTCATTAAAAACGTTATATATACATGTGTTTGACTCTAACGGCCACATTTTACGTCTAATTTGATCCAGTTTTCATACGCACTTTGGTTTTCTAAGTTGCTCGGACGAGTTTGCTAACCAAAAATATCCAACAACCAGAAGTACGTTTTTGACCGGAAGTAAACATTTTTGGAGATTTTTGTACTATAGTGAAACTTTTTGGGGTTTTATGTAATAAAAATAAATGTAGGAGGTTATTCTGCACATTTTGTTTTTTTACCCGACCTTATAGCACATCTGGTTCCCCCAAAATCGATCAAAATGTAAAACACCATTAAAATACCCGGTACAAATCCACGTGGTGGCAGCTTTTGATACGAGGACGATGCAAGCGAAGCAAAATCAGTCCATAATCCGAGGCCGCAACGTCGAGGTACAAACTCGTAAATATAGTTTTTTCCGCTGCGAGTGAAACAAAGCAGTGCTAGAGCCATGGCTCGAGGCTAAGGTGCAAACACATTCTAATTATATATTTCGTGAAAATGCCCCATTTTATTCCCTAGATTCAAGTAATCAAAATTCAAAGTGTTTTCGTTGTTTAATATAATTGGTAAATAATATTTACCAAATTTCAGGTATCTAGCTTTTAATATATAGAGGTAGTAACCCCATTTTTGTCGCAAGTAACTTAGTCACAGATAACAAAAAGCGTTTGGTTTATGTTTTCTTAGTACCATTTAAGAAATAAGTGTAATACATTTTAGCTCTCTTGTTTTAAAGAAAACTCTGAGAATTATTATTTATTTTTTTATGGGTATTTTTTTAATTTTCACACTTTAGACGCTAGTTATTGTCATGCTATTGCATTGCACTCTTCCAATTTACCTCTATGAAACGAATGTGTCAAAGAACATCTCTTTAGCCTCATGGGAAGTTTAATAATTTATTTTTATTATGCAGGGACTGCTACCCTCATTTTACTCATTAGATACAACTATTTAAATTGCATGTTTTATTATTTCTTTACTATGCAACACTTAAAATTAATAAGTTCCAAATTTCAGCTCTCTAGCTTTAATTAAAGTATAACAAATAATATTTAGGCTATTGTTTTAAGGGTTCTTTCAACCCTTAAAATCTATTTTTTGTCAAATCTTTTCTTAGCTCTCCTCTACATAGTGGTATGAAGGCACTCTGAAAATGTTAAGTCTCTAGCTATCATAGTTTTAGCAGTACGTTGATCAGTCAGTCAGGACATTGGTTTTTATGTATAGAGATTGTACAATTGTTTGAGTTTCTTGCGATAATATTGATAATTGCAGCCAATGTTTTAGTATAAAGTGGACTATTCAGTTTTATTCACAGAAAAGTGAGTTAGAAAATACAGTGAAACCTTGATAACACGAACGTCGTAACGTAATTTTAATCCATTTGAAAATCTTTATAATGTACAGTATTTTTTATACACCATATTCTGATGTGTTAAGTACAATATTTTCTTTGTCATTTGGTGTACAGCCGTTTAATTTTTTAGGCTTATTATTATTTCTCGACGAGATTTGATTTTTTTTACTAGCCATATTTTTATACAATTTTTGATAAAATGATTTCATAACAAACCATCTCTGGTCCCAGTTAGGATCATCAAATTTCCACTGTATACTAAACATCTATTTTATACAATTTATAACCCTATTTTTGAAAAACAATCTGCTTGTAGAAAAACTGACAAGAATATTTTGTTAAAAATTGTTGGCTCTTTATTTAACGATTGCAATAGTTTTAAGTAATTGAAGTTAAAAAAGGTCTAGTTTAAAGAAATGTTTACAAAACTAGCTCTAACTTTTGGTTTTGTTTTTAGGAGGAGACGGAAAGACAAGAATTTCTGGTCCACTGTATTGAAATAATCAGCAAAATAGCGGACCTAATTCCCACACAATGCTGTACCTTGGTGGTAAATTATTTAAACATTATTAATTTAACAATATATTTGGAATATCATTTGATAAAAAATGTATCAAATAATCTCAGTCTGAAAGCGCAATATCTGACATACACTAATGTGGTCCATGTTTTCTTATATCTTATTCCATCCAGTCAGTTTGTTAATCAAAGTAATTTATTTAATTTATGCTGCAATTTGTTTTACCATCCTAAGCTCCCTTTTAATCTGTTCATTGGTTGCTGAACTTTGCTCTAGTAACACTGATAAGGAACATATGTTAGGCTTTATCTGTTTATTGAAACACTATTATTTCGTACAAATCTGAACATAACAAAAATACAACACATATACATACAATGAATATAATAAATACAAACACATGAATAGTCAAATAAATAAACGGTACCAGGAACTGGCACATACTTTCTCACAAACATATTTAAATTATTAAACAGATTCACGGTGACTTGTAGGGTGGGGTAGGAGAGGTGATTTTGTATTAAAGTTGTTTTCCCATAAAAATCCATAAAATAACGGAAAAACCAACTTTTCTCAAAAACGGCTCGAACGATTTTGATTAAAATTTGACAGTTTATAGTACTTTAGGTCCCTAATAAACTATAAAATTTTAATCAAAATCGTTAGAGCCGTTTTTGAGAAAAGTTGATTTTTCCGTTATTTTAAGGGTTTTTATGGGAAAATTACCCTTAAAAATAAAAAATTCACAAAAATGAAAAAAACGCCTGGAGATACCGTGGATTAGTACCTCTATACCAAATTTCATCAAAATCGGACGACTGGTTTAGGCTCTAGGTCTGATAACATCCACACAGACACACAGACACACAGACATACAAGCCCAGCTATGATTATGGCTGCGCAATTAGAATTCCAAACTATGGCACCTATCCTAATTCTGCCATAGAACAATACAAATTATGCTTATTATTAACGTACGTACTCAAATTTAGAAGAGTATCATCGATTTATCACTTTTACACAAAGATAAAAAAATGTGTACTTGGAGGCCACAAACATTGTCGAATTTTCGTAGCCATAATTGCCTCCGCACACGCTGAGTGTCATGCGACGTTGCCAAGTCTATTTAGCCAAGGTCATTATAGCTACTCGCCGATGTTAAGCGAGGTTTTCGTTAAGAACTGGTGGAAGCTTTTCGTTCTCTTCCAGTTTGTCACTTACTTAATGCATCGCAGCATATTGTAGTGCGTATGTTTCCCGCTTTTACAAATTATCAAGTCATTTATACAAAACTATTAATAGGCTAAGGTTAATATTGAAATTGAATAAATTAACATTTTCTTCCATTCGGTTGTTAAGGTAATTTTAACATTAAATTGTAGACTACATGTGATACAATAATAATTATATAAAATAGAATTTTAATTTAATTATCGTTTAACAAATAAACTTGACATCATTTTATTATTATTATTCATAAAAATTTACAAGTAAAGTAAGAATAAACCCCCAAACCTAGAGGTGATTATTTACAGCTAGTTTACCTGTGAATAATGTAAAATTTTAATTGTTTATTAATATTCATTTCTGTGAATAAAACTGTTTTACAACACATCTATCTGTCAATTCTTTTGATAATAAAATTGATATTTAATTTTTAAATTACTATTATCAATACTTATAAATAAAACTGAAGTGTCTGTCAGTGATTTCACAATATAAACTTTATTCTAAGGTCATATGGTTATTGACACTTTACCAAAACTTAAACATGCGTTTTTAAATGTTTTGTCTGTCTGTTTGTTTGACCGGGCTAATCTCCGGAATGGCTGAACAAATTTTGACGAAACTTTCATTTGCTTGTAGAGGACTTCTCAGAGAATAATTTTGGCTACTTTTTAACCCGAAATATGTAGGGTTCCTATTTAAAAATTGAAAAAAAAATATGGGGTTTCGGGGATGGACATGAAACGCGACCATTATAAATAAAACAACTGATTTGGATCAAAATCTTAACACTTTGACAAGATCTTCTGTGTTTTATTTTACTGTTAACCAGCGACAGTTTATTTCTGAACTGTGTAAAAAAATGTGAAATGTACCGTACACATATACGTTAAATACACCTCAAACCTGTTTCGTAATTTTTATGTTTGTTCGGGAATTATGAGTAACAAACTGGCATAAATGGGATTTGTTTATTAGAGCGTAGCTAATAAATTACGTAATCTAAAAAAATTAATTTGGGCAACACTCACTGTGCGTTTTTGAGCCATGGAACTCGGATCTAAAATACTGTACTTTTTTTAATTGCGTGTGATGTTTATATATAGGCCTTTAGGCCACAATTATATTAGGCACTGAAATATTATTATAAATGACCTGTAAATAATGGATACTGTATTGTGTTAGAAAAACATGCATAACCCATGAATTCATTCAATTTTAAATATTACAACAGATTGAAAATACTTTTAAAAAATGTTTTAATAATATTATTAATTTTTGGTTATATGTTTGAATAACCAACGAATTTTTATCATTGACAATCATGGACTGAAATATTATTTTAAAACTAAGTTTAAAAACGGACATTATGTTAGAAAAATATATATATCTTATTAGTTATTGATCGGATTGTAAAATATTAAAACAGATTTGGATTCCTGATAAAATTTCCTATATATATAGTACAACATTATTAAAACTAGGTAAATATTATAATGATAAGCCACAAATTTATTATCTATTGAAAGATTGTTATGTATATGGGGGGATAGGGGGCATTGTAAATTTATAATTACAATATTTATAGGGAATCAAAGTTGAAATTTTTTTCCCGATTTACCGCTAAACGGTTATACTCTTATAACTTTAATATTTAATATCCGATCTTTATTAAAATTTAATATGTTCTTTTAATATACATACTAAAGGTGTATATACAATTTCAAACATATCGGTACATAAATATATGTTTCCTTAAGAAAAATGTACCGAAGAGTTACAAATTTGTTATATCGTTTTATAAAATCACTTATATCTAAAGATTGAGTTGATTGTGGAAATTTTACATTCGTAATATTACAAGTTATTTTTTTATTAATTTTCAAAGTCCGACCGTCCTCGCGACGCTCTGATCAAATTACCCCGAAAATTGCACATTCCAAAATACATAAAATGGAATAAAATTTACAAATAATATTGTATTATTATGAAATTATCACACGTAATAGAACATATAATTACACACAGAATATTTTGTAGAAATATAAAATATCTCTATTGGTTTAAAAGTAATTGACGTTTGAAAATTTAAACATCGACCCTAAAAACAGTTCAAATTTGACTTTTTGCTTTTATGCGTTACAAGATTTTGGTAAATCGATTATATCTCAAGATGTATTAATCCGATTTTAAATTTCAAAGTAGTATTTGTAAATTTAAATACAAATTTGTATATACGTAAATGTATAATTACAATATTTATAGCGAATCAAATTTGATAAATCTTTTCCCGATTTTCCGCTAAACGGTTATACGCTTATAACTTGAATATTTACTATCCGATCTTTATGAACATTTAATATTTTCATTTTATATACATACTAAAGGTGTATATAAAATTTCAAGTAGATCGGTACATAAATTTAATTTTCAGTAAGAAAAATGTATAGATTTGGATTCCTGATAAAATTTCCTATATATAGTACAACATTATTAAAACTGGGTAAATATTATATTATTAGGCCACAATTGTATTACCTATTGAAAGATTGTTATAAAATTAATTGCAAATAATAATTCAAATGAACCGTAATTAATGGACATTGTGTTGGAAAATCATCCACAACTGACTGGATTACTAGGCAAACCCCACCTTTATAAGGACAGAATCCAAACAAACAAATCCGGCACGGGCTACATGTCAGTTATAATGCAGTCAAATTGTGTTTTTCGCAGGAATGTTTTGGGTTTTTTTTTTTCATTTTATATGTTTTTGGAGTGCTGAATCCGAGATTTGCCTACAAAATTTCATGACGCAACATTGAAAAAAAAGCAAAAACATAAAAATCTATGTTTTGCTTATACCTCAAAATCTATCAATTTTTAGTAAATAACAACATCCCTATATAAAAATAAAGTACATCTAATTTCCTATAAATTTCAATCCATAGCTTTTTTCTCCGGCTAATTTTTAGCGCTAAGGCTCGAGCGCTAATTGAAAATTGTCGTATATTCATTTGATAGGTTCAACATAAGAGCTGTTGTAATAATTAGGATATCAGCGTCCTCCACAGCTTGCAATAAATCAATTTTTACCTTATCTAGAATTATTAAAATGTTGTCTTTGGGTAATGTCCACCTGATGACCAAATGTATTTGTCTTGTAACATACATACCATTACATACATCATGACGGATGAAAAGGTTATTTATTTGATAAGGAAATGTCATACTATTAATGTGCTTTAATATTTTGAAAACAAATTCCATTGGAATAACAATATCTAACAAGTTGGCCAATGGGACAAATCTCTACAGTGTTGTCTGCCGCTTGTAGGGTTAACTAAATAAACAAAAATTTTCTTCTGAATACATAACAATTACATCCTTCCTTTACTTAACCATCCGAGGCCTACAAGAACGACGTAAGTAAAATTGTTAATAATTGACGTTCTATTACAATGTACGTTAATTACCTGATAAGTTATCGGCGGCTCCAACTAAACCTCATTCCACAGTTTTTAGAGTTACTGTGGAATTCGTTCCACAAACTAGGCCTACTCTGGACCTCACTAATTAAAATTTCTGTAAGTACATCTGTAAGCTTATGTTCTATTCTTGGTTTTTTTACTGGTACGGGAATACGCACAAAATCATCCGCCTTCTCAGACATGTTTCACAAAACTGATGGAGAGCGATTTGAGCGACAGTGGAAAGTTTTCTGGAAAGCCCCGGCGACATCTGCGTCAAATCTTGTAGTCGCTTATCGCTCGCATCGTAGCCATCTACGCACTATTCACATATAACCTAATGCTTGTAGAAAATTTGATTTTCCGATCGAGTCGCTCGAATCGTGGCCAGAGGCCTAAGTGTGAAAAAGATCCACTTTCATATAGGCGTCGGCTACATGTCAGTTATCCAATAACCGGGTAGGTGTGAAATAAGCCTAACGCTGGACCCACAGTTCACTTTATGCCGGCAAAATTTCAAGCCACAGTGAACCGTGGGCAGGAATAATCACCCACAGTTATGTTCGAGTTCAGTAATAATTTTAATAAATTACGCATTTCTGTAATGAAGAACAACTTTAATAATACATAGCTATATAGGTCGTTTGCATACTGCTGCTCTTTGAAATGATTACATAATACAATATTTGGGACAGTATAAAGGACATATGAGTCCCGATCGGCAGGTGAAGAAGCTATTTTACTAGAGCGACAACCAGTACCGTTTGAGGCATTAGTCCAGGATTTAAAGGGGGGTTGAACATGCATGAAAAGCATGACGCAATTTTTCTGATTATTGTTATAGGCACTAATAGTGATCATGAAAATCCATGTGCTCGACAGCACAAGGAGGAGATGGAATAGGGGGGGGGGGGGGGGAGCGTCGTTTACTAAAATGCTTATAACATGAGAACTGTTCAAGATAGAACATTGGAAAAAGTGACAATATAGGTACTGTACTCCATAAAATATGATCTTTAAAAAAGTGTATTAAGTTTATAGTCGTTGGTTGTTTTATGAGTGAAGATAATTTTTTTTAGTAAATGAATAAAACTTTTTAATAAAACAAGAAAATAAAAAAAACTGTTCTTACTAAAACAAACTATAAAATGCAAATTTAATATAAGTACTAGAATATTTTACAATTATATGCACCAATAAATGTGTATGTTATATCACTCCACATACCTTTATATTGTATATATTGTGCTCGAATTTTAGTGCAGTTTATTACCAATGACAACAGCAATCGGACTTTATACAGGGTGGTCCATATGTATGGGAACACCTCAATAAATTGGAAACTGTTATAGATGTAATACTGTAACTTTCAGTTTAAGTTATTGGTGAAATACTCTACCTTTTGACAGACAACTGAATTTCAACCCCTTCTCAGCGGGGGCCGAGGGGTTGTAACTCAAATAGTTTAAATGGGAACACCCATTGTGTGATACACCATCTTAAAGGTCTCTTTGAAACGAGAAAAACGGCATAAATAAATATTTTCTACGATACTTGTATCCAAAATTGCGGCTGATTGAAATTTTGGTTTTCATTGGTATACATGTTTGATCAAAATTTTATTGAACAAATACCAAAATACATTGAAAAACTCTGTTATTTATTTAGTAATTTGTTTATTAGATATTAATTGCAAATTTAAGAGAATAAATTCTTCTTACAGCATTTTTGATTTGAAATGTATTGGAACTGACACGTAACAATTCATGAAATTTAGAAAATGCTATTAAAGTGACCTAGGAGGAAGAACTTTACAAAATAGCGGAAATTAATTATTTGTGTATTCGCCACAAACATAAAGTAATATTAAATTTACATACTATGTTGGGGGGTGGCACATGCCCCCACCCGGCGCGACGCTTATGATGGCTTTAGTCCTATCATAATTTTGCAGAATAATTTATGCAAATTATTAAATTTGCAACATCTACTTTTTTTTAATTTTGTAGATCAAGGAATTAGGCCTACTGCAAATACATTTGAAATAAAACTTTAATTTTAGTTGTTTTGAAATCATTTCAATAGTCGTAAAAAAACACTTCTATTAGTCTTCTTCAGAGTAGTTAGAAGAGTTAAAAATAACCGCCCCTCCACTTGAAAAATGAGGGGTTCAAGGAAAAACCAGCTTGCTTGTTTTTGACTCGAATTTTTGTTACTTGAGTTAAATACCTTTTATTTGTGATTTAGGATTTTGTTAATGTTTGTCTTTCTGTT
>JAGFPH010003077.1:144773-158103 GCA_018207615.1 Philaenus spumarius
TTAGCTACATCTGATTCTGGAACAATGTCTTTACTTAATTCTTCTTCCTCATGACTATGTGCGAACATATGATTCTCCTCATGGCTATCTCCAAAAATATTGTTTCTGAGCCTCTCTTTATCTGATTCTTTTGAAACTGAAACGATATCTACACTTTCTTTTTCTGCCTCAGTAGTCTCTTCTGAAATTAATCCGTGTACTATTTGATTATCTGTCAGTTCAGGCTTAGACTGGTTTGCTTTTTGTTTCTGTAATTAAAAACAAAAACATAACTGATAAGATGTAAAGTGAGTTTTATTTATACATTTATTAATACAAATTCTGTAACTCAATAATAGCTAAATTTGAGCTTAATGTTTTTTTCTAAACTTCTTTGAACTTTTTTTTGACAAATAAATATAGTTTAAAAAAACTAAAAAACACGCTTTTAGAGCATATCAAACTAAAAAGTTAAAAATAATTTTTCAAATAAGCTTAAAACAATAATAATCGATAAATACTAGCATTATTGTAAAAAAAGCGTTGGGCGCTCGATGTACGAGAAATATGGACAAAGCGCCCCACGTTTTTTTTACAATAATGCTAGTATTTATCGTTTATTATTGTTTTAAGTTTATTTGAAAAATTATTTTTAACTTTTTAGTTTGATATGCTCTAAAAGCGTGTTTTTTAGTTTTCTTAAACTATATTTATTTTTCACTTTTTAGTTCGATGTACTATAAAAGCGTGTTTTTTAGTTTTTTTAAACTATATTTATTTTTTTATTTTTAGTTCGATTAATTATTGAAAAAAAAAATTTGGCCGTGGACGGGATTAGAACCCACGATCGGTGAGTCTGGGGATTGACGTCAGCGACGACCCGAGCCTTAGACCGCTCGGCCAACGAACGAACTTGCGTAAGAGAGATATACTAACAGTAATAAGCCACTGGCTTTTAGTCCAAAGGAGAGTTACTTACAAACATACAAGTGAAGCTAATATAAGCGTGTTAAAAAGTAACTTCTTATTGATTACTTAAGAAGCAAAATAATCAACTCCTATAAAAGTGAGAGAACGTACATGAGTAACATATAATATAACAGCTGATTTCACCCATCTTCTGTAATATTTAACAAAACCCAGCGTAGATTATACAACGTCAATCATTATAATTTTTTGTGAAGTTGATTTTTTTGTAATACGAGTTATAGAGTTAATGTATATTATAATACATTATAATATTTGCTTTGAGGTTATATAAACTGTATATAAATACAACCTTTTATCATCAAAATATTCGTTTATACAAATTTAAAGACGAGACTCTTATTCGTTTAACTTCATAAACATTCGTATAGCATATAAACATATTCGATTATTAATTTCTTCACTATAAATTAATCTTCTTATTAATAACTATAACTTCCAAATCGTTTGCTCTATCAGTATGAAATAAAAGTAATTAAAAGATAATAACTTTATCTTTCATTAAAAATATAATAAGGTATAGGCTATAAATAAAAAAAAATTACAAATAGGCCTAGAATTTTATAATCCATATAATTGTACGTACACATTTACCGAGTTAAAAATCCCCGTCAGAACAGTTAGGTAGGCTAGATAAAGTCTGTTGTTTTTAAATAGTATTTTTTTAAATGGTGTATTTCTGATGTATCTAATTAATCTACCTGTGATTTTTCACGGGGGCATACTAATCAATAACTATAATTTTAACTTTTTTCTAAATAACAAATTTCGTTCAAAGACAAGTTTAAATAAAACCTCGCCTCACATATTCACAATATGAGGAGTTTAGCTTGAGCATTTGAGTTATATCTTGTGAAAGGAACACCCCATCCGGAGAAGAAGCAGCGTAGTAGCCATCTATTCAAATGGGAGCTCCTGTCATCAGACATACCGTACATGTTTTGTAACAGAAACACAATATTTGGAAACTATGCACGCAATAGCCTTCTAGCCAAATCTGTTGTATGATCTAATTGCCAAAAATAATAATGTTAGTTTTACTTTAAAATATATATAACTATGTCGGTTTGGTATTTTTTGTTACTACTTTGTAACTATTTTACTAAGTTACATTTAAATACATATAGGCCTAAAACACAGCGCGTGAAATATTTCAAGGTTTTTTCTTTCAATTAAAAAAGTTTGCATAATGACATTGGCATAATCAGCAATGACCCACCAACAAAGGTGGACTGGTTGTGCCTCATCCTGAGGTGTTATAGAATAAAATGTACTTTCAAACAGAGTGTCCTTGAAATTATAGTTTGCTGGTAGTTAACTTACTTTTCTTGATGGATATTCAGCCATTCTCAAAATATTATCCAGGATTTCCCACTCTCCTTTATCAAATAATTCAATATAGTTGGGTTCTAAAATAACAAAAAATAAATTAAAATAAACTACTTTAAATATGAATTTCTGTTAAATACCACAATTTTTATTCATTCTTTACATAATGAGTTGTTAGTTAGCTGTTAAATAGGCTACTGTAGGCCCTACAGTAAATATAATCAAATGAAGACTTATTATTAATTAAAGTCGGCAAGTAGGGGATTAATAACGTATAAATACATATATATATGATGGGATTTGTTTAACTTTAAATTGTTAAAAACACAATATGGCTAATTAGGCCTACTCTTTTGAATTTTTTAATATTTTCTACTGATAGTTCTAAATAATTATAAAGTTTTTATAATTACATCTGAGTAGGCCTACTTTAGTCCTAAACTTTAAATATCACAATAAAACATGAATTATGATTTATCGAAATTAGAGAATTTTAGTTAACATCTACCTAGGGGGAAATTAAATTTAACTAATATCTGTATGAAATACTGAATTTGTAGAACAAAGCCTATAGAGTTCTGCATTTCATAATAGTATGTTGTTAAAGTAGACTTTGTATATACAGTAAACAAAATGTTATTTAGACATCTCCAAGAGTACCTTAGTCCTAAATAATCACTGACCAGAGGATATTCTATAAATAGAATAGGCCTGCTTTATTTAGAAATGTTAATTCAATGTTTATAAATAAATAAACTAAAAATATATGTTTGCTGAGATGTCATTAATTTTATTTAAACTTACAACACTAATTAATTCAATAAAAACATAGTAACCTTTAATATGTTGGCAGAATATACAATGTTAAAAACACAAAATTTTTTTAACCTGAGAACAAAATACCCAGTTTGAGAAACCTGCAGTTCGCAAAAATATTTGCCCAGTAGGTTCTTTACAAATCTTATATACTAAAAAACTTTTGCAAAACTAATGACAGCGAGCCTGACCGTTCTACTGGACCGATTTACATGCGGGTTGTACCAAAACAAAGGGTAGCGGTCCTATATGTGCAGGTTTTTTTTTTGTATTTTGAAAATATTTATGTTAATTGGGTCAAAAATGGGAAATAAACTTTTCTTATGGAGATTTAACATGGGGTAAAATTACAACTTTGCACTTCTTTGGAGAGTTCACTTGAGGTTTTCACTGAACCGTTTTACACACGGTTTGTCTTAAATGAAAGATCATTCATTCTATATTTGCACAATTTACTTACATTTTTTAAATAATTTCATTTAGAATGTAAGAGAAGAACTTTTTAAAACGTATTTTATCATCACTTTAAGTTTCCCTATCCAGCTGATTATTAAAACATGTGATTGTGCATCTAAGACAATTGTAGCAAAAGGAATCAGCTGGCTTAGAGAAAATCATTAGTGGCCAGTATCTTTCAACGAACAAATTCACAGGATCAAGTTGGACATTAAACACACAGTGCCTAACAGCTGTAATACCAATAAATAAGCAACATAATGAATAACTAAAAATCAACAATTGAAAGATGAAACTTATATCATTCAAAGATGTGCACTAAAACATAAAGCATGTGTGTATGTTGCCGTTAAAGCTGGTAAAATAAATTGAACATAATTTTAGGTTAGGCCTAGACCGAAAAAACAACTTCTTGAATGTATTTACATTCATTGCCATAGCAACCAATTGATTAAAATGACATAAAACAGTTGATTCGGATATGCAGCTTTTAGTACAAAATAATATTTTAAGTTAGGCCTAGGCTTAACCAACACATGTTTCAACTCACACAAACCAATAAAAACTTGCTTTCAGGAATTTAAAAATAAGAAAAAACTATGTTACATCCTAATTACAAATATATAAGACATATTATAGTAGGCCTATTTATTGATAATATACGGTAATTGATAGTAACTTTTTGGTAAAGGTTTTGATTAAGTGTAGCCTTAATTTTATTATAACTGTTGTTATAAAATATACGAAATAATTTGATTTTAACATTTAACATTATTTATCATCTTAGTTTTGAGGTTATTATTAATCCTACACCTTTATTAGTAAAACATAACATCTTTTTAGAAGGTTCCATCGGGGGTTGACGTGCGGAGCACGCAGGGGTCTCCCCTAGTTATAAACTAATTTATTTCATGTGCAGGTTTTTTTGTACATGTAATATTAAATTACATCTGTTAATATATAGGTCACATGGTCTACCTAAAATTTAGATTACGATTAATTATTTCACTCACAAAGTGAAGGTTGGAGTGCAAGGATCTCATTTTGTTTTAAAATAAAGAATAATCAAACATCAAGTAATCTTTACAAACACCTAACATTCATTTTACCATTTACAATCGTGGAAGCTAAACATTATGTCTAACATTATTTTTATAAAATGTAGGCATTTTTATCATTATATTTTACACTTTCAAGCCCATACTCAAAAACCCATCCAAAAAAATTAGTAGGCCTAAGTATTCTGCTAGCATACCTAACACCAAATAAACATAATTCATTACTCATAATCAAACACTGCATATACATGTACAGTAGAGCGTCGAAATTCCGAACGTCAATAATCCGAAACGTCAAAAATCCTAACGCGTTCTGAGACAGCCCATGCAAAAATTTCATTCCGTTTTCGCAAATTCCAATTATTGCGTCGTTAAAAATTTCATAAATAATTTCATCGCAGTTTGACATTATTATCTCTTTTTTAAACACTTCTTAATACCTGCTCTCACACGCCCTCATAATAGACTGGCTGTCAATATTTTCACTGACACGCTAATAAACTGCTTTAGCGCTTAGCAGTAAACATACAGAAAGTCCATTCATTTCGCTTTGTGTTATCATTGTATAACAGTGTGTCGTACCACAGTTTTTTTAAATTTTTTTCTTTGTGTTAACTATAATGTACAAGTCAACTTTTAATTATGTACTGTACTGTACTGTACTGTACTGTACTGTAATTGAGAGTTACAAGTATCATCATGTTGGCCCTACTGTGTACGTGCAGGTTCTTCTAAATCATAATTAAGTAGTCTTACATACTGTATTGTAATTACATTACTGCTTGTACTGTTTAACCACTTTAATCGATTAAAGGGCATATATTTTAGCCTAAATGGCATTTTCTTGGTTGTTTTCAAAAATTCTAACAAATTGATAATCCGAACCCCCTCGGTCCCAATTAGTTCGGATTTTCGACGCTCTACTGTAATATAAAAAAAAAATGTGTGAAATAATCCTGAAATTATAAGATTTTTTCTAAAAAAATTTCATATTTCAAAATCATCTTTGGATTTTTTTTTAAATAGCCATGAAACTTGTCCACATAGAATGGGTATCTAAAACTTATAAAAATAAATAATTTAGCAATTTTAGTAAAAATTCAGCAGAAAACAACGCCAAAATCAAAATTGCAGGTACTTTTTACCAACAAAATTTGAGGGGTCGGTCAGAGTGTTTTGTGGATTTGTTAATGGTATAATAAGTTGAACTTTAATTTAAATGTAGGCCTAATAGGCTACTGAAAACGAACAAACAGCATCAGAATTTTGTAAATTTGACTATTTATTCATTTTTATGAGGGGAATTGAGCCAATGCTTTTCATGGAGGTAGAGATGTATTATATTATGGAATGCCTATTATAAATTCTAGGCCTACACTTATTATTTTTTATATTAATATGTAACTAATTTCAGTTTATAAACTTACTCTTCTACTTAATGTAAACTCTTTGAGATTCTATTCATTCAAAACATAAGGTCTTAGGCCTAATAACTTAAGTTGATTATGAGCAGGTTTGACTTGAACCATAAACTATTTTACAGTTGCTTAAACTTTTAAATATCCTTAATATGCTACTTATTCTGGTCTATTGAAATTAACTTAAATATATCTTTTAGTGGCAAACTTATACTAATAAACTATAATTATTCCTACGCTAACCTACGGCAACAGAAATACAAGAATAATAAAAAAAACCTAAAAGGTTCTAACCTATAGTATTTAGTCCCAGTATGTGTACCTGTATTCAACATTTAACAGTAGAATGTAAAAGAACGTTGTTGTTTGAAAAATATTATGCTAGAGTCAAATAGTAGGCCTAAACTTATACCGTTGAAACCAGAAAACCATTTATCCATCCATATGACATGCATATACCAAGTATGGATTCATAAATCATAGTAGAAATAGGCCTAGGTCATTTTGTAAATTCTAGTACTGAGAGCTACACAAAATCTAGGCAAAAAATAAAATTTCAAGTAATCTTCACTAAAGACACAATAATTTTAGAGACCATCATCTGTAGGCTTTGTTATAATATGAGTGATTGAAATATAAGTCAGTCTAATACTGAATAACTAAGAAACAATAACTTAACTGAAGTAGGTAAATAATATATGTATTCGGCGTAAGTTTACTATTCGACCCTAGCCTAATATTTTTGCAGACAACGTTGTTTTACATTCTACTGTTAAATGTTTAATACAGGTTAGTAAACATACTGTTACTATAGGTTAGAACCTTTTAGGTTTTTTTTATTATTCTTGCATTCCCGTTGCCATAGGTTAGCCTAGGGTCGAATAGTAAACTTGCGCCTATGTATTCATCTTATCTAGGCTGTCTATAGGTAAGGTTAGAAAAATGTTTAGAATACCACTCCTGTTGAAATATCATCTAATATTTTGCCGAATTTATTTAACGTACTAAATAATAAGTTGATACCTTTGTCAACACCAAAAACATTATAGGTAAGCCACCTGAATATGATATGTCCAAATTGCAAAGAAATAATAATTATTAATATTTGACATAATGCCAAAAGAAGAGGTTAGTATAATTAAAATTGTTTACTAAAATACGATGTACCGTATATATTACGATGTCTCATTTTAAAAATGTATTTGTAATCTAGACCTATCATATTTAGACTAAGTGAACCATAATATTTTTGCAAACTTAATTAATTTTGCCCCGATCAGAATCTGGACTGTACACCAGCCTATTTAGTAAGTTATTTAAGTCAAGGGTTTGGATTAATAAGTTTTCCAGGGAATAAATCGCCTATACAAAGTAGCCTACAAACAATTATTTGATAATGATTTTAGGCCTATATTAATTTATCTTAGTGTGGTGGAATAAACTATTACCAAACAAATAATTAGATTACTGTAGGTTTTTCCTACTGGTATATTACAATTTAGCCTAATTATTAACGTAAGCTGGATTTTTCATTCAGAAAATTTAAATAGGTAGGTTTATGGTTTATGAAAAAAATTTAAAATGGGTAATATTGAAATAATAAGTCCAGTTAGGAATAGTAATTTATTGTAAATGCGCTGTTAACCTATAGGCTAGTGCCGATAAGAATGACTATCAATATTACATAACCTATATTAAATTAATAATAAGTCCTCTACGCACAATAATTAACCTAACAGCTTACCTTTAGTTTGTTGTTTTTCCACTTTCTTCCGTTTTTGTTTTTTCCTTTCTATAGGTAAAGGATTGCCTTTAGCTAAGGCTAATATTTTCTTCGTTCTTGAAGACATTTTATACTGCTCTTACGTAACTTACGTTCTTCATTCTTAAACGCGAGCACAGAGCACATGAGAACCGCCTCTGTATTGCAATTAAACCAAAAATGATAAAGGAATATTTATGCGCACGAGAAAACTGGCAACACTGCCAACATAAAGTTTAACTCTTGTGACGGCCGGCAGAGCACTCTGTCAACGCGTCACCAAAAACATTGTACGAGTTCCACATAATACCCTCCTTTGACCACGAATGTCTTACAATGATTTTGGCGACGTTTTTCAAATGTATTTAAAATGATCAGTTAGTCTTTTAGTAGCCAAAATATGGTGATTAAATTGTGGCACCCATCGAAATGCTGCCACAATTGGAACCGGCGCCATAGCACGGGATTCTCATTGCCAATTGCTGCCACAAATATTGCTAGGCTCCTACACACACACATACAGACACACACACAGACATCACTCCGAAAACCACTTTTTTAGGTTCAGGGGGGCCCAAAACGGATATTTCCACCAAAAACTCAAACTCGAAAATTTTGACGAATACAATACTTTCTCCATATACTATGGTATAGGGGGAGAAAGTAAAAAATACTTGAAACTATTTGTGAAATTACATGGTGAAGAAAATGTATCTTTCCTAAATATTTCAACAATACTTATCTGTTGCTAGCGAATTTCCATAGGAAAAATGAGCTATTGCAGTGGCCCTTATGGTAAGACCCAAGGTCGGGAGTAGTAAATGAGCATCGATCATGGTCCCCAGAACATGTTTTGGGGTGTCATTAAAAATCATATGTATGTGTTCGCACTCTAGCGGCCGCATTTTAAGTCCGATTTGGTCCAAATTTGGTACACATGTTGGTTGACTATGTCGCTCGGACGAGTTCGTTAGCCAAAAAATCCAACAACCAGAAGCACGTTTTTTGACCGGAAGTAACTATTTTTTGAGATTTTTCCTAAGAGAATAAATGTTTTTTCTACAAAAAATAAATGTAGGATGTTCTTCTGCACATTTTGTTTTTTTTATGCAACCTTATAGCTCGGTTGGTTCCCCCAAAATCGATCAAAACGTAAAATACCATAAAAGTAGCCGGTTCAAAGCCATGTGGTGGATTTAACAATAGGGTTGGCGTGCGAAGCACGCAATGCTTTTTGTGTTGAAGATACTCCCAATTTACGGAATCTCGTGCGAAGCATTTTGCAGCTACTCAGCACCGTCGTGAGTAGACCAATTTCCAAAATTGTTGGTTGAAACCCTAAAACATAGGCCTATAAACTTAATTTTGGAAATTTGCTCAACTCACGTCAGCGGTTCAGCTACGTTGTTGAATTATTTCTGCTTTTGAGTCACTTTTCATATAAAGTACACTCATATTTGACAACACTTGTAAGGTGAACAAAATTTGACTTAACCAGAGTGTCCCCGAAAGTAACAAAACTCCTCAAACGTCTTGATTTGTTGTCTAAGATCAGTTTTAACTGCTCCTCACAGTATCATACAAATCACCCGTGTAAACATCTGGCAACTCTGATTCAAAGTTCAAATCTATTTAAAGATTCAGTTCAATTCATCTGGTTCATTTGGAAGAACCATTCATTTGATCGAAACATATACTAATTAGCAGAGGTTCTGCAAATCGTAACAAACCAGTTTTAAACTGTGACTAGTACCGGAGAAGGGAGAAATGAATATCTGACTGTCTAAGTCAAAGTACTAAGTTTATAACTGTAATAAAGGCAAACGGAACCAGCATGGCTTAGCCTTACTTATAAAAAACAAAAAATTAATACTACAGGGTGATTACCGGCTATATTTTTTAAATGACGAGTACTCAAGCAATAAAATTATGAACCAAATTTGTATTTATTATCAGCAATATATTGCATTAGGTATGCAATTTGAACACACAAGAACTTAAACTTCAATGTTTGAAAATTACATCTGAAAGACGCCTCATTCTTCTTAAACGCAATGTTGAAGACGTTCCTTGAAGCATCGCAATGAATGTTCTAACATTTCTCCAGGATTGCTGTTGATTTCTTGGCGAACAGCTTCTTTAAGTTCCGGTATAGTTAATGTAGACTTGAGGTTTTAAATGTCCACATAGAAAAAAATGTGGAATTGTAAGGTCCGGCAAACGGGAGGGCCAAGAGACATCACCAAACCGACAGATGTTCGTCTAAGAATGTTCATAAAAATGTGAGCAGTATGGGCTGTTGCACCATCTTGCTGAAAAATTAAGTACCGCAAGGCGGCAACGATGCAGTCCAGGCAAGAAATAATCTTCCACCATTTCCACGTACCTTTGTGCATTCACCGTAACTGCATTACCATTTTAGTTCTAAAAAAAAATAAGGACCAATGATCCTCACTTCAATAACCGCACACTACCCAGTCACACGTAAGCTATGTAGAGGTCTCTCACTCACGATTTGTGGAAATAAAGTCGAAAGTTCTGTTTGTTTATAGCACCATCCATATGAAAATGAGCCTCATCGTTTATAAGGATAACAGCTTCTTCGTTTTCCTCGATTTCCATCATTCGGTGACAAAAGTCTAGCACTGCCTCTTATCTGCATGACTCAATTGATGACATACTGCAAGCTCGTATGAAATTGAATAATCTATCCATCTTTTGATAGAATGAACACGTCAGGTGTATATAAGATTATGTGTAGTGATTGCTCTAAATTTTATATCGGTCAAACTGGACGATCTCTCACCAAACGGTTTAAAGAACACCTACCTAGACCCACGCTATTTGAACAGAGATCCAGTTTCGCCAAACACCTCATTGATTTTGACCACAAATACGTCAATGTTCTCAGTAACTTAAAAATTCTTCATACATTGCAGAAAGGGTGGTTTGCTGTCATCCCGAGAGGAATTTGAAATATATAGTGCATCAAAATATGATCCAGTTAATATGTTAAATGATAAACTGCATTATTCATCTAATGAATTATTTAACACAGCCAACAACCTGAGATAAAATTGTTGACTCAATACCATCATGATTGGACATCCTTATCTCATATATAAGATTGCACAAGACCGCAGTTGTACACATGCCCTCCATGAAATGACATGTGTAGAGGAGTCCTCATGTGATGTGTGAAGTTGTTTTTTCAGTGTATATATTTAAATTTGTTCAAGTGTTTGTGTTATTTAATGTTTTATGTTAATTGTGTATAGTTTATTACGACGTGTTCCACAACAGTGGAATGAATCATTTTTGAGGTTGATCTGATGATGGTGGCATGAACCACCGAAACCGATAATCCAGAAAGGATATATTTTAGAGTGCTCGACGGTTAAAAATAAGGTAATTAATTACCCATTATTATAATAATTGCATTCTTGGAAGTTAAATAACATCATGTTTAAATTGAAATTGAATATCCATGACCAACATTTTTCTTACTATGGATGGGCGAAGTCTGAGAGCTGCTACCCGCTTCCTTATCAAACGGCTAGGGTTCTGCGCCGTTGCAATGCGTATTCGCTCAACATTCTCCGAGGTACTAACTGTCATGGGGGTTTCTTTTTCAACAACGATCCTGTCGTGTTCACATCGTGTACCCAATGCAATATTGTGTTGCAACCAGTTAAAACATGCGTTTCCTAGTAATTTCCCTGTACAAATTGTTTCAAGGAATAAAATGTGTTAATGGAATAGGCACTTTGAAGTTTCGAGGTGTTAGAATAAGCAGCTGATTACTGAACAAACATTAGACATCTTCAATCAGCTGATTATATTATGCTTTGAGTGGACATGGAGTAGCTACTTGGAAGTTATTTGAACATTTAAATATTTTTCCCAGCAACTTGATGCCACATTAAATTGAAATAGATAGGATATTATTGTAATTTGAGTTACCAGTTCAAATTGTATGCGTGATTATTTCAACTATATTTGGTATTCTCAGGTAGAAGCGTGGGAAAACTCATGCAGTACATACACTCAACTGTTGTCCACGTTAGAATTTCCGGTATTATCATCAGAGATGACGGAGTCCTTGTTATACTGTGCAGCTCTAACGCAGGCTGTGGGCAGGTTACATAGTTTGTTGAAGAGTGCGCCACATATCTGCACGTCCCTCGCTGGGCTTGCGATCACCGCCACTAGGACCGATATCCACCACAAAGCTGCTGACAGTAATCTCACCAACCTGCTTGTTAATTTGTAGGTACACCTTTTACAAATTAATATATTATATTTTTAAATATTTGCATCTATATGGATATTTAATCAAAATGTGAAAATATACAGGGTGCCCTCGAACTCTACTCCCCTCTGCATTAGTTCCTGGGATCGAGACAAACATATTTCACAGGTCTACGGTGCTTACTTTTTCATCTGTCTTGTCTGTATGTTTTTTTTTACAAAATAATTGATATCTAAGAGAAGGGTTTGACTGATTGAGTTCAAACTGGACATGAAGTTATACCTAACAATGATCTATTGTAAGTAAAATAAACAATTATATCCAAGCATGCATTTCAAAATGGCGACTTTCAAACAAGAAGGAGCGCAGCATTCCACAACCTACTATTATATCAGGAAACTAAAAGTGACTCTTAGAAATAGGTTTATTTATTGGTAAATGAATATATTGGTGTTAGAAGGTTGTATTTATATTAATTTTATAACCTCAACGCAAATCTTATAACATATTATAGCCTACTTTAGTTCTATAACTCTTATTAAAAAAAATCTACTTCTCAAGACATTACATTACTGATTGAAGTTGTAAATATAACACCAAAGTGTAATACGGTAGGTTCGTTTTAGTATTACATATTATGAGTGTAATCAGCTGTTGTATTATACTTTTACTCACGTACAGACATGCACTCGCTTTTATAGAAGTTGATTATAATTTTGTTTTAAATGTAAGCTTAAAATAGTTTAAAAAAATGCTATTTGACTATTTTTAATGTTTTTCCATTTAAAATGCACAGCTCAGCCGATTGAAGGTCTTCATTGTAGTACAATATCAGCTGCTCATTATAATATTTTCAATAACAGCTGATTTCATCCTTTGAAATAATCATTTTACTGAATCATAATTCAATTCAAACATTTGTTGTTATATAAACTAGGGGCTCTGCCCCTGGACGCTTCGCTCGCAGTTGGAAAATTCGCTAAAGAATCTCATTAATCTTTGGCTCGTTTGTACATAGGTTTGCAAAATTATGAAAACAGGCTTAACCCTCCCAGTGTCTGTTGTAAAATCTAAAATGCCGCACTGTTTTTGGCTAAAACACATGATTTCGGTTAAAAATTCACCAAAAATTCAGTTTTATGCCTAGACATATAAATGATGCATGAAATTATTCAGAAAAGTATAGGGATTATTGTGCAATAAATAAAAATTACATATCTTTGCTGAAAATTTTGAGTATTCTCACCCAAAGTTAGAAAATTTTTCAAAATTT
>JAGFPH010003078.1:6638-48659 GCA_018207615.1 Philaenus spumarius
ATTGTGAGATTTTGTGTTCAGGTTTTATTTTATCTAAGTTACTTTCTCACAAGTCAAGCTCATTAGTTATTTATTAACAAAAACAAGCTTTAAATTTAGTTGTGAAAATCTGATAAGGTGGGTTGTGACACACCCAAAAAATTTAAGCATTGACAATAACCTAATAATCTTACCTGTGGTTATCAATTAAGAAAGCTGTACGTCCGCCATAGTGAAGGTCAGAGTCCAGACTGAATTTAAGTGGGCCTGAGACTTCCACATCTACCACTAATTCTAAATACCAGTCACAAAAACAATGCTGGGGTGTGACAAAAAACACCCCGACTTACCAATTAAAGGTTAACACTACTTTATTACTCATAATACCAGGTGAATTCTTTTATTTGTAAAACAAAACTGGTGGAAACTGCAGTTAATATTATTATTAACTTTAACACTACTTTAGGACTCATATTGGATATGCCAGGTACATTGTTGTAACTTGTAAAACATTCTTGTTTAGTGAAGTTAAGTGTTCTTAGTATGTGTTGTCTTTACCACTCGTAAATGGAACAGTACATTGTCGAGTGCATCCAAGTGCCATCTATGAGCGACAATGCAGACGACCTTTATCAAATCACGTATAGTTTATTCCAGCATAATTATTCAACGCAGATAGACCTGTTTAGTACGGTGAGAGGTTTTAAACAAGTGCGTTGCGAAATTAACTTAAATATGTTAACTAGCGGTTAATTATTTTATTATAAAAATGAACATCTTGTGAACCAGGTACGTAATTTAGTATTTTTTTTAGCTTTAAATGCTTTGGTACTTCAAATGTGCATGAATCATTGTAACTTGTCTTTCATAAAATTTGTTTAAAACAAATGTATAATTCAGTTTTGTAAATTTAGTAGGTAATTCAATTCAAAAGTTGAGAAATCAGTTTTAACTCTCTAAGCGGCAGAAGGCACTATAGTGTCGTCTCAGTAAGCTGAGTTGGCACAACGGTAAGGTAGCATTGATTTGATTATTTCACCCACTAAAAATTAACAAATCTCAATAAAACTAATACGATTGTAAAGGAAATGTTTCAAACTTTATTTTTTGTATTAAAACGTATTTACAAACATTTCTTTCTTTTAAAATGTTTTAATTTTTTTTTTTTCTAAAACGTAACAGTACCGGTATTTAAATATGTAATCTTAGTATTAACCCTTAGTTAGACACTTGCCGGGGATTTATCCACATTCTCAGAAAAACTGAAATAAAGCTGTAACTGTTCAATGTTGACAAACATTGTTCCAGGCATTTTTCTTCTGACCTTTTTCGAGCAGGTATGTGCCACCCTTGCTTAATTTTAACGAATCATCAGTCTGTGATAAGCTGCGGAAGTGAACGGTCCCATCAGTGCGGGTCTCTTGCCGCTAGTGCGCTTTTGTGCTGTTAGAACTTTGGGGTTTTCCCCACTAGCGTCCCAAAATTAAGTGTAAGTTTTTCGAAATTTCTTGTTATTGTTTAGATTAGTACGACTTGACACAATTTTGCTCTGTGTTGCCAACATTGTTCAGCTTCGATTTTGTTATTTTCCAAATGGTACATTCTCTACGTAGCTAGTCCTATAACATTCATTAGTTTTTTCATTTTGTACTTTTTATTAGCAAATTTCCATAGGAAAAATGAGCTGTTGCAGTGACCCTTATGGTGAGACCTAAGGTCAGGAGTGGTAAATGAGCACCGATCATGGTCCTCAGAACACGTTTTGGGGTGTCAAGCACGTTTTTTTTTACTGGAAGAAACTATTTTTTTATATTTTTCGTACGACAATGGAACTTTTTTAGAGTATTATATAACAAAATATATGTAGGATATTATTCTGCATATTTTGTTTTTTTACAAGACCTTATAGCTCGCTTCGTTCCTCCAAAATCGATCAAAACGTAAAATACCATAAATGTACCCGGTTCAAATCCACGTGGTGGGAGGGGCGAGTTCTATCATGGGGCATATTACGATCTGGGGCCCAACGGCCAAGTTTTTACAATCAAAATTGAACCTTACCAAATTTTAAATGCTGCAAAATAGCAACAGAAATAACATTTTGTAAAATGAAATTGCGGGGATTTTGCCACTGGCGCCTACTGAAGTTAGTCTTACGAGTGCGCCTAACTAAGGGTTAAAATATAAGTTTTCTGAAAACCCAACGCCACACGAATAAACCACATAAGAAGTCTCAACTTTGTCATTTCTTTGAAGCTCTCTACCACTCTACCAGGATATTTTGACAATAATATAGAGATACCTTTGGATTCCTCAAGATTTTAAATTTATAAAACGGCAATCCAATCAAAAGTCACTTGTATAGTTCGAAAGATATGGAATTGTCTGTAAACCTTTGCAATTGAACCGATTTCAAAAAATAAAACAGCACATTTTGCTTTTGAGATATCTCTTAGAATACGAATTAATTGAATTGACTTGTTTATATCTATTTATAGACCAAAGTTCAATCTTTCGTTTGGTGTAAAGCAAACTATATTTAACCGTTTTGTTTGTACAGTGCTGAGAAATACTGACTGACTAATTTTGTGATTCAATTAAAACTAAGTCAAATACTTTTATGAAATAATAATTTACAAGTATACAGTTAAATTTTTTTATATATTCTCTATACTTTCGTATAATAATATTTCATTTTTTTTTTTTTTATAATTATATCTTCCTAAATCACTATTCAAACTAGGCCTAGTTTTGTAAGCAGTCTTGTAGTTGGAACTCAAAAACTGGTGTTTTCAAAATAAGAAATTTGAAAGTTCCATTAAGAACTAAATTACGAAACTTTTTTACATTCATGAACAAATTTACAAAACATGTTTACTATTTTTTATTTAGGCCTAATTTCGAATTAAGTTTTTCAATAACTGAACATTTTTTTCTTCCTGAGATAGTTACTTTTATAATTTTACATAAATAAATTTTTTAGTTGCATATATGAATTCCTTGGACCTTTTTATATAAAAAATCTATGGAACACTTATAGATTATAATATGCATTTTTGAAAATATGCTTGAACATGCCAAATATCTCCAAAATTTTTACATTGCCTCTTAGAGGTTTAAAGCTTAATTTTGTATATAAACAATTTTAAAGCCAAATTTTGTGTTCAAGGCAATCTTAAAGTTGGTGTGTTAAAGACAACCAATAATGGCCTAACTATCACTGCAATTCTTGAAAAATTATAAGCTCTTTAATCTAGCTTATTAAAATTAAAAGAAAAACATAGACAGCCTTAATCGGTTTATCTGTTTAATTAAAAAAAGAGTACTTAGTTATCAAATTAAAATCCGTTCACTATATAAAGTTTGGTGACGTGTTAACATGTTATAACCAAGTTTTAGCCCAACCAAACTTGTCACGTTGAGTTTAAAGTTTTGCTCAATCACTTTGTCAATGAGTAAAATAATAAATAAAATCAGTAGCAATGATAATAAACTAAAGCCGTTTCGTTTTTTCTTTTCTCCATTGACAGTACTCAATACTGGTTCAAAATTTGGACTTTATATCTTCCATGCATCAAGCAATAAAATATAGAAAAATACTTTAAGTTCAAGGTTTCACTACACCTAAGTTCTTTTTAAACAAAGACACATTATAAAGAACTATATTATGTATGAACAGTGTTCGTATTATGGCAATCAGTTTGTGAAGTTTCTGCGATACTGGCGTGTTAGAAATATTTTAAAGAATGTAATAAATTAGGAATTAGTATTAGTATAACCATAGAAAATCTGTTATAAATTTTATTAGAATTGAAAAAAAAGGTGGCGTTCTAGCAATTTCTATATCTCCAGACCCAAAGGGTTTCTTTCTAAATTAATATTTTATATATTATAAAACGTGACGTCAAAATATATCTATTTTGATATTAGTTCCTTATTTATATTTGTTTTTTATTCAAAATACAATATTTTTATTATAATACACAAGGTTGGCCAACCCGAAATATGCATGTAATTAAATAATATTTCAAATGTGTTAATACCATTTAATCTGATAAGATATGTGTTAGTGATACATAAAATTGTACCTTGTGTTTCAGGTAATATGTCTTTGTAATTTTATATTATTATACAGGTAAACAAATATTTCAAGGGAGTTTTATTTTTATTTTTGTATGATAAGGGAGGGTTAATCTATTTACTAAAAAGGGAGTAATTTTCAAAGTTTTGTTCTTAGTAAAGGCATATTCATATTCATTATTTTGATTTAAGGGCGTAACAATTTTTAATATTGTTCACTTAAGGTCATGTAAACTTTTACATACACATTTATATATATACATATAGTTTGAATAAATTTTGTTAATATTCAAACTGACCATGTTGTATTTCACCTCTTGTGAGTGACAGACTGACTCACTAAAGCATCTCAGCTGTTTGCCTATTTTACCATAAGGTAAGATGTAAACATTTTGTACTGAGGTTGACATGACCGGTCTATAGACCCGGCATGACTTCCCAACTTATCTTTTCTTTAGACGCGCAATTACTTTATTTTATTTTTTTCGTTCCAAGAAAGGTCTGCTATTTTGGATGAAAATCGTACCGAATTCTTTAAGAACCGGCTGAAATATTTAATGTCAATTATCCAAAACATCAGTAGTGATATTACATGAAAAAAATGTAATTCAACATTATTGATTTCAAAAGATATTCCATATTAAAAAGTTGCTTGTCAATAAATCGAGGTGATATTTAAAACAAAACTTATTAATTATAACATTTTTAATATCAAATAACAACAATATGTACAAAGTTTTGAAAAAATATATAATATCATGATTTCAGTTCCTCTAACAACATAATAGAAAAGAAAAAAATACAATCTAATTACATTAATTCAATTAACTAACCCATTGGTGAATTGATTGAACTGTGTATTCCATTAACTAAACATTAGAAACGAGTTATACTAAAGTCAGTATACTGTTTGTGGTAATAGTATAATGAATTAAAATAATCGAAAACGGGTTTGACAACACAATCTACAGTTAATAACATAGTGTTCCAGCAAGATTTAGAAACTGATCACTCCTAATCGCTGATGATTTTTTCAGAAGGTCACGTTCCACATATTTGTATAGTCGTGATATTCGAATTATGGAGTTTATGCAACATATACCAACACTTAGCTTGAAAAGACTTTGAATAATTAATACATATTCGAAATCATTGACTACATTTTATTCGGATGAATTTATTTCTTTGAGTAAGGCTTTTAGTTTAATATATTTAGTAATAAAAATGTAAATAATAAACTTTTTTAAATAAATAATATAGTTTTAATGTCGCTATTTTGTTTGGTTTAAAGATGTTCGTATTTATGTTGATCAGTATGATGTAGAATCTATTTTCCAATTCCTAAAAGAGCAGCCCCAGTGCTCGGTGCGACAGATGCAATGAAAATTTCTTGGGGTGGTGATCCTGAAAAAAATAAAATATTGAAATATAAATTAGTAAAGCCTGGATGCATTATAGTTCGGGATCTGATCTTACAGAGAGATCCAAAAGTCGTGCGTATGAAAGTAAGCTAATCATTTTAACTGTTTTGCATTTCTGCATTCGAATATTTTATTAGTTTGAAATTGTAATTCGCATCTCGTACAAAAAAACGATTTTCATAATAATATTCAACAATTAAGTCTCATTGCTCTTGCAGAAACGAAATGTTTATTACACAATCAATAAACACAACAAAGATGTCAATGGTTGTTGATATCAATATGTACTTCTCAAACTTACTGGCATACTATAAAACTTTTTCAACTATACTATTTATTATTATTTTTTCCGCTTACGCACTTCCTCAGCAAGGGATATTTAATTAAATTACAAGTGAAAAAACATAGACCAAGACCGGGAGTTGAACCCGGGACCTTCACGTTTCCGTCGTGATGCTCTGCCATCTGAGCTACCCTGATACCCTGATAATAATAACACCACTGTAAACTGCGAAATAAAAATTGAGATTGTCTTCAATGTCGTATACACGAGGTATTCAATCTGTTAATTCAATAATTGCAGAAAAAACCGTACAAGTGAGATAACATTGACCAATATCGGTAGATATCAGGGTAGCTCAGATGGCAGACCATCACGACGGAAACGTGAAGGTCCCGGGTTCAACTCCCGGTCTTGGTCTATGTTTTTTCACTTTTAATTTAATATACTATTTACATAATCGTTTATTTTTTTAAGTCAGTGAATTTGTCATTGACTACAGCAAAATTGCTATTTTATTGAAACAAGAGAATACACTTATGAAATGCAATTCCATTGCTATTGATAACTACCAATACTACCATCCACTAGTCATCTTTAGACTGCTAACGTAAACAAAGCAGCAGGAAACCTATAGCAAATCACAATATATCTACTTACGGATATAAATTGACGTCAGAGTCTCAAACGAAAAAACACATATTTCTTACCAAAATCATTTCTAGACGTCTATAAGCCAGCCCTACACGTGTTTGACTGCAAAGTGAACAGTCACAGCGCTTGGCCTAGGTCTCACACTCACAATTGACAACTCCACTTATATTGAATATTTCAGCCAATAAATATCATCTAAGCGCAATAAAACAAAAACTGTTGGGAAGCAAATGATTTGAACTTCAATTATTGTGTTTGGAAATTTGTTCTATAACGTATATTTACATATTATATATAATCAACGTTTTAAAATTGCAGTTATCTAAATCAAATGATGCCGAACGAGAAAGCAATAGGAAGTTACACAAATTAGTCACTTTTCTAAGGCTCAATATCTCTCAACACAACTGTTTTAAAAATAATACAAAGATAACTTTGGATTCGTTAAAATTTGAACTTTCTAAAACTGCCTTCCAATCAGACGTAAAATAAATATAGAGTTTTCTGTAAACTCTTGTAATTGGACAGTTTTCAACCAATGAAAAAGCACATTTTACATTCGAGATATCTGTTACAATTCGAAGTTTTGTATACATATGCTTTTATCAATTTGTAGGGAAAACTTCAATCTTTCGTTTCGTGTAAAGTAAACTACATTTACTGTTACCAATATATTCGTACAGTCCTGGTAATACAGACTTTTGTTGAATTCAAACTCACCGTTCTCACGCTTTGCTAGCGTTGTTTTAACTTTTGAGTCACTCAGGATGTTATATAGGCTTTTATTGTGAGAGGTTTTATTCGTTTGATCTAATTTTGTGATTCAAGTAAAACTAAGTGAAATACGTTTATAAAATAAGCATTTACAAGTGCACAGTTTAATTCTTTGATTTATTCTCTAAACTTAGTTATAATAATATTTTTTTTTTTTGGGCAGAGCATATATTTTTAATTGACTATTCAAACTAGGCCTAGTTTTGTTAGCAATCTTGTAGTAGGAACATAAAAACTGCTGTTTTTAAAATAAGAAATTTGAAATTGATATATATTTATACAGTTTAGAACTAAATTACAAAACGTTTTTACATTTTGAAAAAATTACAAACAATTTTTACTGCTTCTTATGTAGGGCTAAAGTTTAACTTTTTCCTTTCGTTACTGAAAATGTTTTTGTTTCTTGAGCTAATAATGTTGTACATTTTAAATCAATCAATTTTTTATCGGCATATAATTACTATGTTGTAGTTTATAATTACTATATTTGGCGAATTTTTGAAAATATTCTTGCAACCCGCACCGAAATGGCTTGGCATGGAAAAACAATAATGACCAAAATGGCTTGGCATGTAGAGTTTAAAGAAACTCCTTGATTTGTTCCGTTATTTTTTATGAAAGACTTTGTGGCTACCTTAAATTGAAAAAAGCAGCTTACTAAAATTACAAAATTGCTTTATAGTATAGTATAAAGTATAGTAATTATTGGAAAAAATTGCTTTTATTGAACAAGATAAATTCTTAAAGATTTTAATCAGACCTGCCATTGCAAAAATAAAACACAAATTAATAAAAACGCGTTATGCAATTTCGTAATGTATCTAGAGGAATATCCTTGCATTACTTCAGTGTTTCAGGAAATATAAATTAGTTTATATTATTTGAAATGAGTGAGTCGGATCTCTCAAACATATATTTTAATTTATTTATTATGTTTCATTGTACTATTGCTGACATTTTATGAATTTGATTTTAGTTACTATAATGATCTTAAAATGCTAAAAGATTTTAAACTAAAAAAATTAAGAACTTAAGGTGATTTTTCTTTTATTTTTAACGTGGTTTGTTCTGAAATATTTACATGTCTCTTGGTAAACTACTTTCTTAAGATCAAATTCATTTCTACGACACACCAAACCACTGCAAAATACAAATAAATCTTGGAAATAAATCTGAAACAACTACTTAATATAATCTGCCTTTTTTTAAATCGCTTGCTGTAATAAACATATTTTTTCAATAGTGTATCTGGAGGAGCAAAATAGTCTACTAATTGCAGTGTTTTAAAAAGAATAAATCTAAACATATTCAATCCAATATTGTTTTTAATACCACACCTTATAAAACTCATCATACTTTATTTGAATGATCGTATGAAAGTTGGTTGTTAAATTCATTTTGATTTAAAAGTAAGAAACAAATAATCACAGCTAGAAGTTACTTCCAATTTTTTGTAAGCCTTCTGTGTTTCAAATACTTGATACATAACAAATAAATAAAAAAGAATTTGTAATTTTAATTTGAAAACTTATATGCTGTATAAATTATGACACCTACTAACAATATTCTACTAAAACTGTATAATGTACATAAACAAGAAATGAAAATAGAAACAGAATTATTTAAAACTTAAATAGCTTAAATCTGTCTTAGCCTTACCTGGTAAAACCCTGTATCCTTTGTCATCGGAAACGAACCGAGTTCTGTACGTCACCCCATCGGGCCCGATCCATGAAAACATTCCCTTAACTGTCCAGACATCCCCAACAAACTTTCCTTCTTCCTCGCGTTTAGTACCGTCACTGGTCTGGTATCTGGTGATAAATTCAGATTTAAATTCAGTTTATTGTTGCGAATTTATAATTATTATTGTATTAAAGTAGAATAGGGGATACATAAAACTAGGAGAGTAACTAATAAATATTATTATTATTAGCTAAATGAGAATTTTTAGAAAAATGCTGTTTTTTGCATATGGTAGGGTACATTAAGAAATAAGCCAAATTTTATAAAAATCATTACAGCCATTTTTTATAAAAAAATAATAACAGATTTTTTGGGGTTCTTTGCCCAAAAAGGAGGTTGTTTTTCAAAAATGTTCAAAACCTTTTTTTCGTGCTTCTATACAGGCCTAATTGACATGTTTGGTTCAAATTTGTTCGAAATATATCGCATAGTTTTTTCTCTAGGTTTGTATACATACAGACAGACATTTTGTAAAACCCACTTTTTTGGACTCAGGGGATCCTAAAACGGAAAATTCCACAAAAATCTCAACATCGATTTTCTTGGCGATCTCTATACTTTCTTTATACTATAGTATAGTGAGAAAGTGAAAGGTATAAAAAGGATACCTCTGTGAATGCGGAATATTTTTTACAGGATATAGAATTTTTTTTATGCAATTTTTAAGTCCCTCTAAATTTTGTTGATCTACCAAATTTTCTGTACGTTAATCAAATACAAAAACTAATATTTTTACTAATTCTTTAGATCGTTTTTTATAAATAACTAGTAGTTCTGTGAACAGTAGACCTCGCTCGTTGAAATAACAAATGTGATTTTGAGCTCAGGTTAAAAATAGTGTGCCAGTAAGGAAGTAAGCACAAGGTTTAACCATTGAAACATTATTTTGCAAAACCAGCAATTCCGGGATTTCTAACTTTTTTGTTTCTTTTCTTGAGCTTTAACTGCTAAAGATTTTCTTTTAGAGGCATTGTGTTTTATTTAGGGTAATAATGCGTAAGATAGCTAAAAATATCGCGTTATAGAGGGACAGCATAGAATTTAATATTTACATAGTTAAATAACTAAAACTTAACAATGTATTAACAGTTCCATAACTTTCATATCGTATTCCAATATTATAAATAATGGAAACAAACGATGTTAAAACGTCGTGATAGTGATCTCAACCCATGTATCAACACTTCTCAAGGTGTCTAACGGTCATTTTTTGTATGTCCTTTATCGCCGAGAGGTTTCATTTGTTTTGTCTCATTATGTAATTCAAGTAAAGCTAAGTATCATTGAAATTTACAATGATAATTTACAAGTATACAGTTTAATTCTTTGACTTATTCTCTACACTTTTGTTATCCTCTACACTTTCCTATTATTATATGTCATTTTTGGGCAAAGGATATATTCATAAATTAATTACTATTCTAAACAGGTCTAGTTTTGTTAGCAATCTTGTAGTAGGAACATAAAAACTGGTGTTTTCAAAATACGAAATTTGAAATTGATAAATATTTTCATACAATTCTATTTAGAACTAAATTAAGAAACGTTTTTACATTTATGAAAAAAATTACAATAATTTTTACTACTTTTTATGTAGGCCTAAAGTTGAACTTTTTCCTTCCGTTACTGAACATGCTTGTTTCTTGAGCTAATAACTTTGTTAATTGTACTTCAATAATTTGATAACTGGCATGTATGAATTCTTTGAACCTTTATCTACATAAAAGCTATGGTACAAAAAAGAATATGTTTTGAATAAACGCATAAAAACATGGTTAAAATACAAAAACTTGGATGATTTTCAACAAATTTGAAGTTTACGGCCATTTTGTGAGCTTATCGTTAGATAAGGAAAACAATTTTGTTGAAAATAAAATTTGCTACCCGCAAAGTTGTATTAGTTTTTAAATTCGACTTACGGTTAAGTCACAAACTGGCTTTAGAAAAAAAGCTTACACTGAGAGAAACGGTCAGGCCGCCATTTTTATTTTACTTAAGGGGTTAAAAATTAAAAATGGAAAAAAACCGTGTACATACATGGCTCGGCAAAGGTATAAGGAACATTCATGCAAAAATTCATCAAAATCGGTCAAGGCGTTTGGCCGTAATCGTGAGACAGACACATAGACGAAATTCCGAACGGTCGAGTTAAAACGGAGACCTCGCTTCACTCGGTCAATTATTTTATTTATTCGTGGTTAATGAATAGCCCTTAATTTATATTTTACATATGCTTCCAGAATAAGAAAGACAAATCTAAGAGTTAGTTATATAATAACATGGGTTCTCTAAATAATATTATTCAGACCGAAGAACAAAAACTTAAAGCTCATGCCATAATACTTTATATTCATATTTTACTATAAAAGCGCACGGAGGTAAAAATTCTTCAAACCTAAAATCTTTTGTTAGTATTTTATTTATTACAAATAATTGTATTTTTTAATTATTAGTAATTTAGAGCTGATAAATCCAATACTTATTACGCGTAATACGATTATTAACATCAAAATACCCATTGATATTAAAATGCATCGACAAATTTATAGTGAGATGGTAATTTTGTAAAATAATTTACTACATGAAAGGGTGACAAAAAACACAAAACACCAAAGAATACTCGAAAAATGTATTATAAAATTGAATATTTGTAATTGAACCCAACATATATTTGCCATGTATATTAAGGAGAAGGAACCAATTCCGAAGAGTTTAAAGTGTTGAAAAAATAAACACTATTACAGCATAAGTAGTATTTTCAAAAATAACGATTTATATACCTGAATATATAGTTATCAACTCCTACATTGTTGAATTCGTCTACAGTTACCACAGCATTCTGAGCATGCGCAAAGACAATAGCAGTTAGTAGAATGCAAACCTGTAAAACACAGTTTACGATTTAAATTTCAAACAGTTATAAGAAGACAAACACATAGCGAGAAATAAAGATAGTTATTTTTGAACTAAAGGTAGATAATTTTTGAAAATGGTAGCTTACATAACGTAGAACTGTGACTATTGAAAGTGACAATTAAAATTAATAAGTGGAATCTTACGTGTTAAAGTAATTGATCATTTTAAAAGCTAGTATTTCTCAAATGATAGCTTTCAAGTTCACTTCAATTATTGTAATTCTATTTCAGTATAATAAAGAAGTAGCATATTTGCCTGACATTAGAATACGTATTTTTAAAGGTATTTAAAAGCTAAATTTGTTAGAAAGCGTTCGTCTTTGGGATGGAGAGAATGCTTTTGTGAAGCTAAGATTCGATATATTTACTGCTAAAGTTATCTGTTGTAGTGATTCACTACTGTAGCATGTAAATCAATTTTGCGAAACATCAGTCATACAACCTTCACGTGAAATGATTTTATAAATTTTTACTGAATTTATAAATCAACTAAGGGCTAAACGGAGTCCCCTAAGACAATACTTTGCAACAAAAATGTAATAGCCTTTAATATATTACACTATACATTTTTATTGCTAACTTACAGTAATATAAACTTTCTTACTTTGATATACGTAATACAATTCTGAAGCTATGTATGCTGTGATTTAAGAATACTAAGAGTTACATATTTAAAAAAAAACTGATTGAGTAAATCAAAATAAAAAAAAACATACACCAAGATACATACTTGATTTTCCTTCGTTTTACGAGTATATCGCAAATTTAGTAATATACATGTTTAATAAAATTCAGTGTAACTAAATTTATGTGAGGTTTTTTAAGTAAAATGTTACTATTTTCCTTAAAAAAAATTAACTGGGTGTGCTTAAGACCACACGTTGGAAGTGATAACTTCTATGACTACGGGGATTTTTAACTCGGTAAATGTGTACAATTATAAGGATTATAAAACTGTAGGCCTATTTGTTCAAATTGTTTATTTATATCCGTTATTATATATTTAAAGAAAGGTAAAAATATTATCTTTTAGTTACCTTTTATTTCAAATTGATAGATCAAATGATTTAGAAGTTGTTAATATTACAGTAAAGAAATTAATAATCAAATATGTTATACAAAGATGTACGAATGTTTGCGAAGTTAAACAGTAGGTATCCTTCTTTAAAATTTGTATAAACGAATATATTGATGATCAAAGGTTAGTTTTATATACAGTTTATAACCCCAAAGCAAATCTTATAACGTGTAGAAGCCCATATAACTTATAGTTATAGAAGCCTACATTAGTTGTATAACTAATATATAAGAAAATTAACATCACAAGAAATTTTAATGGTTGAAGTTGTAAACATAACCCCAAAATATAATCTACGCTGGGTTTTGTTTAAGAATTACAGATGATGGGCGAAATCAGCTGTTATATTATATTAACTAATTCTAATGTGTTAATTTGATTGCTATGCTAATAAATGTGAATAATGTATTAATAATATTCCCTCTCCACGATCTGACTTGTGTCTAAACAACGCGACACCTCGAGATTTGACGCGAGATCTCGCGAGAAATCTGGCGTGATGCGAGATCTCGCGGGAAATCTGGCGTGATGCAAGATCTCGCGAGAAATCTGGCGTGACGCGAGATTTCGAAAACATAGCCAAGTCGAAAGTGCCCAACGGGCCAATAGAAGTTATCACTTCAAAAAAAAGTAAAACACAAAGAATTGCATAACTTTATAAGCGGTGTAAGAAAAAACCTGGCCCTAAATTGTTACCTTTAAAATTCTTTTGAAAACTTCTACTGCTTTATTAAAAATGTTTACCATTCTACTAGAAGCTTAAAGGTTTAATCAGAAATACTTAAATTATTCAATACCACAATAAATTAAATTAATATTATACTTAATTACAATCCTGATGCAAATAGTTTCAGAACTTCAAATTGTCAATTATAATGAATTGTACAGAAAACTACATAGATTGTCTCCTAAAACTAAATTAATTATTTATTGAAATAAGCTATTTTACAATTGTATTTAGAGATGGGCTATTTATATATGGATATACTAAAATTACTAATAAATAAAGACTAACGAATATTATACTTACACGATTGTTAAATTTGTGTATCCCTTACAAAAATATGAGGTAATCTTGTTAAAAATAAAAAAAAAATAGAATAGTTCATATAGCATAGGCCTAATTATTTAATACAGTAACATTTTGTCTTTTACAAATAAGCTTCGTGTTATATTGTCATCAGACTGTATATGAAACACTTTCTATATACACCATTAAAGTTTACCTGGCAGTTTTTGAATAAAAATTTATCCATATTTGGAATTTACTATTTTTTAAATAGTCAAAAGTAAATTTAGTTTTTAGTTTTTAAAGCATTTGTAAAACTTATTGAAATTCGTATTGTGTATAATACCAACATAACATTAATAATAAGATTCTTCAAATGTTTGCATATAAAATTTTAAACCAATAACTTGTTTATTTTAATAGTTATACTTTAGTAATAATAAATTATTTTCTTATTTTTTTTATTTTGAGTGAGATATAGTCTACCAAAGTCTCTGTATATATTTGCCAATCACTTTTTATATAATATATATAAATGAAAATTTAATTTTCGGTTCTTATTAAAACAAAAGTAAAGAAAATATTGCTTTGTCAAAAACAATACATTATACGATTCATAATATTCTGTAGAATGAGTGTGTAAATATTTTATTGTATTATTTATATTAATTAACACAAACACACTAAAATCACTAATAAAACACAACACTAAAACTTAAATACAAATAAAATAACTTATCTTAATACAATCAATTGAAAACTTACTAGAACTAGCATGGCTGCTAAGAGTCTGTATCCAGTTAAAGTTATCAAAGAAATGATGCACCGAAGGCTAAGCGGAGTCTAACATCTTTATGATGTAACAACCATCACTTGGAAAGAAAGTTTAAGAATTAGGCAGAAGATGAATATGTCGTGACCATTTTTGGTCTGGGGTACTTAATGTCTAGGTCAGCAAGGTTTCTACGGTTAGTGTGGTAATAACAAAGGTTATTACATGTATTGATTTAATGAGATTAGTTAAAGTTGGTTATTTGCTTTAAATGTGGTGAATTAAGAAGATTTAGGTTAAGACTAACTTTGCTTGCAGGATTTTTACTGTAATATTTGTATTGAGATACGTTACATACCTTTTTTATTTTCTTGACAATTTTATATTTCAAAATAACAATGTTGGGTAAAAGATAAAAAACAATAAAATAAACCAACGTTAGTTAAGTTTTAGAACTATTATTTCGCACAGTATATACGAATTCAGAGAGATATGGACAAACATTTACACAATATAATTATTACAGAGATAAAAAATATGTTATCTAAATTATATTTAAAAAACTATAGTTTTGAATAAAAAACACTTTTAATAAAATCTACAATTATGCAGGATGTATCAAACAATTTTAAAGTGATTATTCAATATAAACCGCATTTTGACTTTTAGTTATAGTATTTTTTTATGTTCTCCATGACATTTATAACAAATAATATACCTGCAATTTAGAATGAAATTTAATATAAATTTTGCCACGGCATGACAGTTAATAGACGATTAAAATTATACTTTAATTTTAATGTATGTTTAGATGAGTAGTTAATGTTAAGATCGAAGAAATTAAGAAAGAAGATGTAATGGTAGCAAATGATCATTTTATTTGAGAGTGCATTTGGTGGAATTCAACTGCATTAAGATAATTGATTCGTTGTGTTGTATATATAAACACCAACGATAGAATCAAATTTAGATTCTGCATTATTGATTTAACTTTGAAGATTTGGTATACAGTATTTTACCCGTATACTTTTCTGATTTAAAAATAGTAAATACTTTAGTATACAATTGCCTTTATTCGTATACATCTTTGCATTTTCGTCTCATTGCAAAAGTCAAATCGCAAACACCAGTTATCTACATAGAAATAAGGGTATGTTAAAATCTATTCAAAAGCTGTAGATACTCCATTTTCCCTTAACTATGTAATATTGTTAAAATGATGAACCTAATTTACTGTGTATATATAATTAATTATTTTCCAGAACTGATAAATGTGTAGACAATCCTTATTAAATAATTTTCATTATTATTACTAACAATACAATTTCTAAAACAATTTGTAAAAAAGTTGTATAACATGAGTAAGTTATATCCTCATCTGAAATATATTTTTTCAAATAGGATTCGAAATTTTAGAAATTGCTGCAACCATGGACATAAAGTTTATTATTTTTAATATTAGTACGAACCCACGACAACAATATATCTTAGAAACTTAATAGAAATTTTATTTTAGAAGACATTGAGTATTTGTTTCTAACATTTGAGATTTATTTAAATAATGTATGAACTGATACAGTGGAAAGCGAATAGTATAATGTATAAATTACCATAGGATATCTTTAGTAGCACGATAAACAATTGTAATAAAAAGATCTACTGCTTAATTTTTCTACTGCTTAATCTAAAATATTGTATTAACATAATGCAAACTTCTGTGACATATTAATGATTTATAAATCACTTCAAGTTAAAAAGACCAACCGGCGTTTTCAACTAACAAAAAAATCGGTGAACAGTTTCATATTATTTCTCGCATTTCAATAATTTCAATTGCATTGTTACATTTAAGTTAATTAATTGTAAGAATTTAATGTAGAGATTATTTGAAAACAATAACTAATTATGTATGTGTATGATAGTCCAAACTATTTTTATTGGTTGCCTATCATAAAAATAGGTTTTGTTGTGTGGCTTATATGTATTTGTTTTAGTTTTTAATTTTAATTACAAGTTTAGTGCAATTCAACAGAAACATTAAATCATTTTTTAATATAACACGGGTTAAAATGCGAAGTACAAAGCTAAATAAGAATCTTCTATTATTATCTCTTGAGCAATAAACCAATAAAAAACCTCATAAACATAGAAAAAACCTTTTAATGGCTCTAAAACGTTTCTTGCTAGACATGTTTCCGAACAGTTGACTGTGAATAGAAAGTAAGGTTTCTTGAAGTATAAAACAGACAAGGTCGAATTCGGTCTCGGGCTCATTGTATGTTCTTCAGTACTTTTATTCACCTATCTGGCTTTTGTCAATAACTCTGTTTATCTACATACAATAACGATGAAGAAACTATTTCCCACAGGATTTGAATTCAACAAATTAGTGCCTAAATTTACTCCACAAGATCGAGGCCCTATTCTAGACTGTATAATTCTGACTGTATTTACAATTAATTGTCAAAAATTATTACTAAGTTTTTCCAATCTTATTTGCTGCTAAAACCCATTTCAAATTGAGAACCTAACATTTTGCCAACTTTTATTGAATCACATACCCTTGCAAACAAACTACAAATTCGGCAATTTTATATAACTTTTCCAAGATTAAAAAGTTTTAAATTGAGGGAATATTATAAAATGCATATCTAATAAAATTCAAACTACAAAGTAGGTCTCCAGAATATAAAATTAACTCGTTTATCCACAAACATATTATCTTTAATCGTTTTTTAAATGGCGACCAAAATAAACAAATTATGTTTTTTATGTAAATTATAATTTTTTATTTTGGCAAAAATTTTTTTTTTAAATATTTAAATTGGAATACAAAAGGAAAACCTGTTTTAAATTAATTTAAGTGATGACCCAAGTTAAAATTGCCAAAACTTTCAAAATATTACATCTTTCACAGAGGTTTTAGTTTCATTTCCTTCGGGTAGTCTACTTTATTGCCATGAATTTTATACGGGAATTTTTATACACCCGAAACTCAAAATTGATTGAATGAAAAACTTGTGAAAAATGACCAAATTGTATATCGTTAAAGGGGTATGTTATTACCATTTGTTTTTAGGTTTTTACTTCATATAATAAAGCTACTTAAGGACATTGCTTAAAAATGAAAGATGAAATTTGTGTATGTTTAAAGCTACCGTCTTGAAACGTGACCAGGTCGAAATATTTGTTTGGTTGGGAATCTAGTATTTTTCTTTAAAACTTGTACTTTTAAAAGATTTATGTTTGCAATAAACATTCTTCAAAACACCCTTCACCAAATAAAATATAGCTTAGTTCCCTGTGAAAAATCACAGGCAGATTAATTAAATAGGTAAACATAAAAAATAAATCATTTACAAAAAAGAAAAGAAAAACAAAGTACTACTTAAAAACAACAGACTTTTCTAGGCTGAGATTTGTAACTTGGTAAATGTGTTAAATTATAAGGATTATCAAACTGTAGGCCTATTTTTGTATATTTAAAGAAAGTTACAAGTATTATTTCTTAATAGTTTTTTGTTTCATATTGATAGATCAAACGATTTAGAAGTATTTAATATTATAGTAAAGAAATATAATAATAATTATTATAGTCTCTCTAAATTCTTAATAATGATTTATACATAGTCGGGAATGGTTTTACCTTTAGCATTTTTATTTAACTTTTAAATTAAGTTTCTTGTGAAATCACAAAGTACATATGCCTAATATTTAAAAAAAATACAAATGTTTAGAAACGTAATACCAAAAAATACATAATACTTGTAAAAAATATAATTCAAAAACTGAAAAATGTTTTAAAGAATAACGCTTAAATATACGTAATGCTATAATAACTATATATGCTTTAAAACCATTAAATTTCTGAAATAAATTATTATTTTTAAAAATATATTTTTAATACGATACATTTGAACTACATAATACTTTAAAAACATGAATGCTTCTTTATATGATTTTTCAGAGCAAACAATGTTTCTAAAATTCGTAATACTTTTAAAATACTTTCAAAATACTTAATAGATAAAAAAAAACAATTAACACGCTGCGATTTTTTCAAACCTGCTGTATATTTTTATATTTTATTATTATTTGTATTAAAATTATAGATTGTTTTTTTAATAGAATATGATTGATTATTTCGATTTCACGCCAGTTATAACGAAATCAGTGTATGTTTAATATAAATAAAATAAATAGTTGTTAAGATAAGCAATAATAAACAAAACGCATTCACCAAGAACATTGTTCACATTTTATAGGTTAAACGTCTGTATTACCTAATGAGTAAATGCATTGAACTCAGTGGGCGGTCTCAGCCTTGAGAAGTCTGGCCGTAATTGCATAAGCAAGATGCTTAGCGGCATATATATAAATATTTATGTTATTGGTTTACAGTTCAGAAACTTGAAGAGACTTTTAGTAAACTCTATCAAGAAATATAAAGTATAATAAAGTACTTATAAAATGAGATTTGATTGCATATTTCTTGTACCAGATAACAGATTGTATAACCCATAGTTGCCACTAACTAGTAAAAACTACCCCAGACACAGTGTAATAATGTTTGTATGTTGTAGATTTGATTGGTTAGGAAATGGAGTTGTAAATTTATAGGTTATATTATTTAAGAATTAACTCTCTGAGTCAGGGCCTATAAAAACCACAACAATGTGTACATTAACTAATACGTTTTTAAGGTTGGTAGCATTGATTGCAAATGGTGAACGACGTGTTGTGTGACCTCTTTAAATTTATTATAAATTCAGTGGTAATTTGTAAAAGTGGGTTGTTGAAATTGAGTGCAGCGATTAATGTCAATGTCAGTGGTGAGGTGTGAGCAAGCTGAATGAAAGGATAAATAATTGTTTGTGTAAAAATAATTGTGTAGTTGCGGTCGTACAGCTGAAGAAGTGTAGGTTTGGTTTTGCGGACAAATGGGATCGAAGTACGGCCTCTGAAGGTAGGCATCCATTGTAGATATTATACGATAATTTTACATAGATGTGCGCTGGTAATCAACCTTGCCAACTAAAAAATAAAAATATCGTACGTATTGTCCCTTTAGTAGTATATTTGCAGACAAAAACAACAGATGAAAAGTCTGTTACTGATTATTTTTCTGCTAAAGTACAACAACGTCAAAGGGGTTCGTCGGAGAGTGAAAACAGTGGTGATCAATCGGACAAAAAAAACTAAACTGGACGAAAATAAAACCGCTAATATAGATCAAAGTGATCTCATGAGTGCTTTAAGTTCATTATTGGACGAAAAGCTGTGTTCACTAGTGACGAAAAAAGTCACGGAGTTAATTATAATAGAAGTTAGTTGTTTAAAAGAGGAAAACGTAAAGTTAAAAAATGAAATTCAGAGATTGCGAAATCGGGAGAGATTGGAGTAATATTCGAGCGCTTGAATGATTTGGAAGGCAGGTCAAGAAGGAACAATTTAATATTTAAGGGTTTAAAATATAATAGGGGCGAGGATTGTTGTAAAGTTGTGCGTGATTTTTGTGCAAATTTTATGAATGTAAATGAAAACGTATGTATTAACAGAGCTCATCCGCTAGGCACACGTAAACAAGACTATCGCTCATTTCCCGGATAATAAAGATGTAAATTTTATCATGAGTCACGCAAAAAGATTAAAGGGTACGGGGTTTGTCGTACATCGTGATTTTACGACGGAAGTGAGAGAGAAAAGGAAAAGTTAATTTTGGTTGGACAGGAGATAGAAAAAAGAGCCGGGCAAAGATAAGCCATTATTATTCGATAAACTAAGTGTTGAAGGTTATTTCTTTTCGTGGAAAGACGGACGGCTCACAGAAAAGAAGCAGTGGCAGAGCTAAAGAAATTATTTGGACTGGATTTCAATGAGTTTTTGAAGGGATTGGAGTTAGAAGAATTCAAGTCAACTCCACCATCTAGAGCCATTAAGTCACCTCTTCAACAAACATTGGCTACACCTATATGAGGATTCGGCCAACACACCAAGTATGGAAAAAACGCTGCAATACGTGTTAAGGTGACTGTATACAAACTATTTTATACAATACATGTGGGTTTAGGAGTAATATACAACAAAATAGAAGTATAATTAATTATTTCGAAAATGTTGATATCGTTATTTTTTAGAGTCATTTATTACAGAGAATGAGAAATATTTAGTAATGAAATACCTGCAAACTTTCAGTTAGAATTTAAGTTTGCTGAAAGAAAATCGACGTATGGCAGAGCAATCGGGGGTTGTATTCAAGCAATAAATACTAAGTCACAATTTTTAAATAAAATAAAGTATGTTAACCGAGGATTAACAGTAGTAGATATTAGGTTAGACAATAATAATAAACGGTACCAGATATTTGCCATATACTATCTCCCAGTTGAAACTTTATACCTTCCAAAGAGTAGCATAGGAAGTGGTTATTTAGAATTGTAAAAGTAGGACATGCCATGGAAAATATTACATGTATGTAATACACATCCATATTAAGTTTCATATTAGTTTCATTAAAATTATTACTTAATAAATATTATTATTATTATTATTATTAAAACTATGCGACCGATTTCGATCAAATTTGCACCAAACATGTCAATTAGTCCTGTATAGATGCACGAAAAAGGGTTTAAACATTTTTGAAAAACCACCCCCTTTTTGACCAAAAACCCCAAAAATCAGTTATTATTATTACTACCTAAACGAGAATTGTTAGAAAGATGCGTTTTTTCCATATGGTAGGGTAAATTAAGGGCTACAAATGAGCCAAATTTTATCAAAATCGTTAGAACTGTTTTTGAAAAATTTAGATTTTTCTCGTTTTTGGCCATTTTAGGGGGGTAAACCCCCTTAAAATTCCAAAATTTGGAAAAAACGCCTGGAGATATCCTAGTACTACAACTACATACCAAATTTTATCAAAATCGGACGGTTGGTACGGTCTCCAACTCTGTACACATCCTAACAGACACACAGATACACACATACACACAGACACCCCGACAGACATCACAAAAAAAAACTTGTTTGGGGTTCAGGAAGCACCAAAACAAATAATTCCATTAAAAATATTTTTGGGTTCAGAGAGCACCAACACAGAAAATTCCACTAAACAATTTTTGGGGGTTAAGGGAGCACCAAAACAGATAATTCCAATAAAAATTCAAATTCGAAAATTTTGACGAAAACAATACTTTCTCCATATACTAAGACTTACTTATAAGGGGGAGAAAGTAAATAAACGGTATCAGGAACTGGCACATACTTTCTCACATACATATTTAAATTATTAAACAGATTCACTGTGACTTGTAGGGTGAGGTAGGATAGGTGATTTTTTATTAAACTAATGTCTATTAAAGTTAAATTTAACGCTGTAAATTCAAAATTCAAAAAAACTTTAAATCGATCGAATAGTTTTCGCTCTAGCTTTGTATACATACAGATAGACATTTTGTAAAAACCACTTGTTTAGACTTAGGAGGTCCCTAAACGGATATTTCCACAAAAATCACAACATCGATTTTTTTTGCTTTCTCTATACTATAGTGAGAAAGTAAAATGTGTATGTCCTACCCGTCTAGTTAAATGGTAGCTTTTGTGGGAATGAATTCAGACAGCTACGCCAGGTAGTTGGGAAGTATTTTGCTGACACAAATTTAATTATACTGGGTGACTGTAATGTAAGAATTTCTAGCGAGTAAACTGTGCATCATAGTCTTTTCCCGGGTGAATTGAATGTTCATTTGGAAAGGTGTTCTAAAGATACTAAATTAAGTACGAATAGTCGCAAATACTTAGAATTCTGTGAGAATTATGGGCAAATTATTTTGAATGGAAGAACAAGTAGTGATAGGGAAGGTGAGTTTACATTTGTAGGAAGTATGGGCAGTTCGGTAAACGACATAGGGTCAATTAATATAGAATCTATACAGTATGTAAAGGACTTTTTTATGTTTGGTCACTCTTGGCGTCAGATCACTTCCCCGTTGAATTTAAACTTTATACGAGTGATAATGTGGTACCTAAAGCAGGACAGATCTTGCCGTTGTTGCCTAAATTATTTTGGTCAATGAAGGACTTGGGCCAGTATAACAATAAGTTAAATATGCAGTTAGAATTAATAAATTGGTCGAATAAAATTCCACATATAATAAAAGACGTAATACGGTGTACAAAAGAAGCCGCAAACAAAACGGGATCAAATTCAGTAAATAGACGGAAATTAATTAAACCAAAACAGCCATGGTTTGACAACCAAGGTCAGGTAGCTAGGCCAGGTCAGGCTTTTACAATATTAAATTTATTTCGAAAAAATAATACTGTAAGAAATTATACTTGGAGGCGAATAAGGGCTTTAAAACACTCTGTGTGGTGAAACGTAAAGAGTTTAATGATAGTATAATTTTAAAATTTAACTAAGTAACAGACTCTAAAGGGCTATGGGAGGCAATTAACATATTCAGACGAAGAGCACACGTTGTAGTTAATTCAATAGAAGCCAATCAGTGGGTAAGACATTTTTTTTTAAACTTTTAAATTTAACGCTGATGCCACTCCCTATTAAGTGGGCGGAACTTATGATAAGTGACGAATTACTAGATAGGGATATGAATCTATCAGAGATTACGTTTGTTATTAAAAAAGCCAAAAATAATAAAGTTCCGTGTCTCGATCCCTAGGGTGCCATTTGAGTTTTATAAAAATGGTACACAAAACTTGCACCAATGTTTTTTACGGATTTTTAATAAAATATTGCAATAAGATAAACTTCCAGAGTCCTTTAAGCGGTCAATAATTTACCCTTTGAATAAGATAGGTGACATCAGTGATGTAAATATCTACGGTACCGGGGAATTTCATTCATAGAAGCGATATCGAAAGTATTTACAGGGATTGTATTGAAACGCGTTACACAATGGGGGGATCAGCATAAAGTATCAAACGAATTTCAAGCGGGGTTTCGTAAAGGTTATTCCACAGTGGATAACATTTATAACTTAACAAGTATAGCTCATATAAAATTAGCGCAAAAGAAGGGAAAATTATATGCTTTTTTGATGGATTTTCCATCGGCGTTTGATTTGGTAGAAAGGGTGGGCTCTTTTGTATAAATTAGCAGGGATCGGTATTTCAAATAAACCGTTAAAGGTTTTCAGAGATCAAAAGCAAGTGTCTGGTGTGGAAGGGGGACGTCATGTTTTGAGACTAAAATAGGTCTGAGACAAGGTTGATCTTTTCCTAAGTCCGATCTTTTCCTCACTTTTTGTGAATTTTTTGCCTGACGCAGTCGGGGATGGTGATCGGATTGAGGATTGAAAAATAAATATGTTACTATATGCTGATGATATAGTTCTATTGTCATCTACACTAGCTGGGCTACAAGAAATGATTAATGAGTTGGAAAGTTTTGTAAGAAGTGGAATTTTAATGTTAATTTAAACAAATCAAAAGTTATGGTTTTCAGAAAGGGAGGTAAGCAAGGAGCCAACTAACGATGGTGGTATAATAGAAAGATGATAGAATGTATAAATGTTTATAAGTATTTAGGCGTTGCATTGACACCTTCTTTAGCTTTGCAAAAACACTTCGAGCAAAAATTTGCAGCAGCCAAAGCCAGGATAAACAGTGCGTGGCAAAATTTAATAAAAATTTAAAAGTACCTTTAGCATCAAAATGGGCATGCTCTAATGCGGTATAAAGGGCGTTAATGTGTTACGCAGCGCAAGTGTGGGGATATAAACAATATAAACCGGTGGAACAGTTGTTACGTGTGTTTGTTAAACGACTGCCGCAACTGCCAGAAAACACACCAAATTATGTATTGTACTTAGAGTTAGGTTTAGACAAATTGTTTGATGCTACGTTTAGTTGACATGCAAGTTATGTGTTGAAAACTTTAAATATGCAAGAAGAGAGGCTTCCAAACTTTTTAACAAAACAGGTCATACAAAATAAAGTTTTTTTGGTATAAAGAGTGGTTGCGGTTAGTAGACGAGCATGCGATAAGCTTTGACACAGTTAAATCAGGCGTAGTTAAATGGAAGGGGCAGTTAGTTATTTATTTTAGCCGAAGCGATGCGTAACCAGAACAAACTAAATCTGCTCGCAGCTAAGATAGGTCGCTATCACAGTGTCTATAGAACTTTAAATTAGGAACTTGGGGATACGAGTAATTTTCAAAATGTTCGCACTACCACCACAATTAAATGGGTTTTAAATTGCAGAGGGGGAATTATTACAACTAAATTAAAAAACCTTTTGGGGGGGGGAGGATAAATTATAACTGTTTTTTATGTAATTTAATAGAAGTTGAAAATAAATATTTCATTTTGAAGCGAAGCGTCCGATTTTAAAAGGTGTTCGACAAGGTTATTTTAATAAACTTGAGCTGTCCCGAGAGGAATTTTACTAATATTTAAATGGTCGGGATTGGGAAAGTTTAGCAAGATATTGTCAGACAGCCTGGATTTATAGGTGGAATCTGATAAAAGAGTTTAATTATTAAAATGGTTTTTCTGAAGAATACACAGGTAGGACAAACATAATGCTTAGGCTGCTCAGGAAGATATATCGTATGAATTTGTATTTACTGTAGTTATTTATGAATATGTTTTGTTTTAATGTTTATATTTATTTGTTCATTTATGTTTATATTTGTTTATACATGTTCATTTATATTCATTGTTCATAGAGTGTTTGAAGAAGTCTGTCGATTAATGTTCCGTTTGCTTTTGGTTAGGTTTCTATATTCAATATTCTGTAATTTGTGTGTGTGTGGGGTATGTGTGTGTTTGCGTACGTATTGTTTGTAAAATTAATTAAGGTGATTCAATATATGTATTTAATTATGGTAAAAATAAAAATGTAAATATGAAATGTTAAATAATGGATGTTACCAACCTGGCTGTCGGTCAAAACGACCAGAGCCATTCAATGCTTGCATTCACAAATGTTTGTATACTTTTATTTTAAATAAAGCATTGTTATTATTATTATTAATAAGTTTTTAAGCTTGCTTTTAGCAATGCCAACTATTATATGGGTCAATTTGAACACAGCCTACTGTTTACGTAATTTTATAAAACATATATTTCAACACGTCAAGTATTTTTATTGTTTATTTATTAGAAATTTCTGTCATGTTCAAATTTATTTATTGTTATATTAAAGTGCAATTTATTGTGTAAGCTTTTACCAGGGCTCATTTACTAGGTCAAATAGGATGCGGCCTAGGGCGGCAAATTTCCAGAGAAAAAAATATTTAAATAGTGAATATGTTTACTGATTAAAGTATTTTAAAAATTGTACTTGCAAATGTTTTTTTTTTTTTTTTTTTTTTTAAGAAATACTAAATCAACTTTAAGTTCTAAGTGGTGATAGTCAGGAGGCACAAACTGTTTCGAGTAGCGACTCCCACCACGATACTTAGAACGTAACGCTAATGAATCTTAATGTCGTCCGATCAACGGTTTTCAGAGACGCTGAACGAAGTTCTACGACGATCATCGAGAAATAAAGTTATTTTTCATCTTATGTTAATTTAAGTAGCACCTTATGTCCTTACGAAAATATTTACATTTACGCTCTCAGTCTTAAGTTCTCTTGTTACATTATCATACAAAAAAAAAAAAATAAATTATTAGTTCATATGACTTGGAGAGAGTTTGGAAAGTTTTCTAGACGAAAGAATTATGTTATTTATCATGTAATTTTCAGTGTAAAATTTTTACAATTTCAATAGCCTTGAAGCGCATTTTCGATATATAGAAATAATATGAAATATGATAATATGAACAAGTGTTAGTAAGTTATACCTACATAATTTATCCCCTGTGCGATTGTTGATTTGTATCTTTGTTAAAAGTATGTTAAACATGAGTTTTGTGCATTGTGTAACTCAATAACTCATTTTGTCAACCACAAATATGATAGATAAGTGCATTAGTGATAACAAACAGAAATGGAACTTAATATTTATTTATTTTAATGAAATCACACAAGCATAGTGTATTTCATGTAGTCTATTTTTAATGTCCAAGTTAAAAAATCTAAATGTTAAATAAAAATGCTATCAAAATTAATTATGTTAACGATTCCGAGCGCAAATATAATATAACCATTATACATTTTGTAATTCACTCACTTTTGTTCGTAGGGATGATACCTCACGCGTCTATATTTTAGCCTGCCGGCGATGGACACTGATAAATTGGCTTAGCTGGCTTTGCCAAAGGGGTTGCCTAATTTCCTGTTTTTTGTATTCGGTTGGCATTTCATATAAATTATTGTATATGCTATGTATTTAATTAATCTGTAATAAACAATTAAAACAATTATGTATAGTAGTATATAAGTAGATATTATGTTATGTATATAATTTTATACAAGTGTTTATATGTATATATTTGTGCAGCCGATTGTATTGTAAAAGGGGAAATAAAAATTCATTCATTCAAAAAAAAAATAAAAAATAATAAAAAAATAATAATAATAAATAAAATTATTTAGATTTCACTACTAAATACATACATACGCCCTGTACTAATCACTAAAATTATATTTAGTTGGAAAGATGGTAAACAATAAAACATACAACATGTCATATAATTGCACATTGATAATTGTAAGTACTTTTAAAGCTCAAGTTTTATCAACACACATAAAAAAACTTGTAACCACACCGTATTTGGTTGTTATAATATTGTACTTATGTGGTTTTTGTATTTAATATACAAATACGAGATCAAACTATACCATCTAAATATTGCAATAGGCATTGAGTGACCTCTCGAAAAAGCGAATCATGTACTTAGGGCAAGAGAACAGACTGTAGGACGTTTCTTTGGTGCCGCCTCTGGTAGCCTTGGTAGTGTGCGTGCGTTAGTGGAGGAGTTCGTTATTATTCTTCATAGTCCATAAAACACCCAAAACCATTTATCTAGTCGTGCTCTTATCTCGCAGACCTTGAGTCAGATTATTGGTGGTATGAAGCTAAAAGGTGCCATGGCTTTTACAATTAAAAACGAATTATACAATTAATTGGTATGAATTACACTTCACATAAGTAGGCATCGTAAAAAGTTCACAACAGCATCCATGTCTCTAGCTTTAATGGTTTTCTTTAAATATGAATTTTTATTATACTGAAAAGCCTTTTGTAACGCAAAAAGATTATATCTCATTGCACCATTGTAATACTATTGTTTTATTATGGTTTCATATACAAAATACGATAGGGGATTACAATTAAATCGAAATATAAAATTATTTGGAAGAAATGATATTAATGGAGGACTCACCGTACAATATTCGTAACAGCATGCCTCTAACTTTAATGAAATTCTTAAAATGTGGGTTTTTATGTAACTGCAAAAAATTTTTAGCGCAATAATGTGTATGGTTTTTATCATTGTATTTATAAATATTTATATTTTAAATATTCATATTAGTTAGGTAAATTCGGTAACTTTATGTATTGAGAAAGTTAAGTAGTGTATATGGTAATCGATGGGTTTCTTTTTTTCTAACGATTTCGCTACAAATCTTCACACAAGAATGATTTAAAAATTGATTGATGTGTTAATTATTGAGCTGATAGTTGGAATTAATGAAAACCTCTTTACCAACAAATAAGTAAGTTTAATACTGCATTAAGAATTTTAACAAAGATAACATTTCTATACCATAAAACAAATAGGTTGGGTATATTATAGTAATTTTTTTAGTTATTACTTTCCGATTTTCCAAAAATACAGTTTTCTTAGAAATCTTGGAAAGAGTTTATTATTTTTAACTCTTTCAAGGATGGTATGAAACTAGTATCAATACAATTAAAATAATAACTTAACAGAAACAGAAAAATATTAGAGTTTAATGACAGGAGGCCGCAACACACCTGCGTTCTCAACTCTCGTTTATCAAAGTACAACAACGAGATGCTTTATAACCAATCTATTATAACCTCCTCAAGTAACTTATTATTGCTGTTCCCTGTTCCCTCTATTGGAGTTTAGCGGATTGATCGTACACTTATTTATCTTCTTAAAGTTATTAACTGAACAGGCGGTTCTCTCTCTACATCTAGTCAATCATTTCTTGATAAATTTTATTATAACCAAGTTTCAGAACTTTTATTTTAATAATTATTGTTTTAAAATAAGTAAGCAAAAATGTATTAACTTTAAGTTTTAAACATTAAATAAATAATATTTTATATTAAAAATATACAATGTACAGTTACAGTAGACAATGAAGAGACATGCAAGGATGATGTTTAAATCTTGGTGATTTATTGAGATTATAATTTTTAAGAATAAATCAGATTGAAGGAATGCAATACCAGCCCGAAACAGCTATCTACAGTTTTACTAAGCTTTCCTTTCATTTTTTATATAAACCGTGGTACTTTGTGGAGAGTGTTTCATGAACATATTATATTTAATTAGTTTTTAACAGGTATATTATAATATTGTATTTAAATTATATGTTTATCAATACAAAAATTTCAAAAAGATTTTGTTAACTATTTACTATACATTGGGCAGTTCTGTGCAAAGATATATTTAAAAAATAAAATTTAAATAAAATATAAGAGTATCAATAGACAAAATGTAAATAAATGCTTACAAGTTGTATTCTATTTTTACATTGAAAAGTCGAACTAATGTAATATAATACATCAAGCCGTCTTAAGGATAATCCCGCTCAGTGAGTTCTATGAATTTACTCTAGAAGTATACCACAATCTTAAGCCAATTTATAGTTGCAGCAATTTTAAGACTTTAAAGTTACCAATCTTAAACTGTAAAGTTTTGTGAGTAACTTAATTTTAGAAACTATCTCAATACATTCCTATTTATAGATATAATATGGGCTTTCATAACTGCGGGAGATTATCAGTAATTATTTTGTATCTTGGAACAAAATTAATAAATGTTAAAAAAAATTAAAATTTTTGTTTCACTTTCATTGAGTGTCAACCAAAGTTTAAAAAAGGTAATTTTAAGAGTCATTTAAAATTATTGTCGTGTATGTGATGTCGTAGGGACGACAGTTCTATGAGATCACAACATTCTAAATTTGCCAAATATCTCATTGACACCAACCACGGATATACAGACATAAAATCAAATTTAGAAATACAACAGAAATGCAGAAAGGGACCCGTAATGAACGCCAGAGAGGAATACGAGATCTATAAACAACAAAAAACAGACCCTGATATTTTATTGAACGGCAAGTCTCAATTCCAGTCACACACACTTTTTGATATTCTGCAGGAGCTGGACAACAATGCCATGTTGAATTTGACCGACCAACAGCGCTATCCGAATACGGTAACGTAAGACACTAACAACCGACAGTGCGAGTTTGAACTGAACTCGGTAACATGTGCCGAATATCTTATGCTGCTGATCAAATGTGTTTTTAATCTATATATATTATTAAATTACAAGTGAAAAAAACATAGACCAAGACCGGGAGTTGAACCCGGGACCTTCAGGTTTCCGTCCTGACGCTCTAACCATCTGAGCTACCCTGATATCTACCAATATTGGTCGATGTTATCTCACTTGTACGGTTTTTACTGCAATTATTGAACCAACAGACTGACTACCTCGTGTATACGACAATGAAGATAATCTTAATAATTCTTATTTTGCAATTTTGCAGCCTACCGTGGTGTTATTATTATTATTATTATTATTTTATTTTTTATTAAAAAAAAATAATAATAATAATAATCTATATATGTTTGTAATGTACATTAAGTGTCATGCATGTATAAGCGTTTTAAATGTTTTTATTTGTGGCAAAGTTACCAGTGTGCGAACAGCTGGAATTTGAAAATTACTGAATAAAATGGTCGAAACTGCCATTATTTAAAAAAGACGAAAAACCAAGATTGTACGACAGATCGTAAAGGTAAATATATATATTTATAAAGAATCCAGTTAGGCTGCCACAAATAAGTATGGAAAATATGATTCCTATCTAAATTAGGAGTTTCCAAATTTGTTCGCTTAAGTAGGTTTCCGTGATTTCCCCTTTGATTTTTTTAGGAAACACATGATAGTTGTAAGCTTTTTGCAGTCTTTCTACACTTTTACCCAATCCCATGTAAGGGCAAAATGCACTCCTTCAGTCGATTCCACTTTCTTCTTGCAGTACGGAGCGCCCATGAGCCATGTTACCCAAACGGTAGTCTCAGCGAAACTAGCAGTAAAAAATAAAACATAAACTCCCATACAAAGCTCGGACAGTTGACGCAACCCGCATGACAATAAACGTGATGGTCCCAGTAATGTTAGTAGCATAACTATCTCCCATAAGAACTGTACTGCAAGGTGAACGTGGAATTGAGTCGACATACATCACATTCTTATATATCTATATATATATATATAGATAGATAATTAACTTATTTGATAGTCGGAGCAATTCTTAACTATCGTGAAAAACACTCGCCGATCACAGTCGGCTTCGTCAGGTGCAGGATACTTAAATAAAACACACTAACACAACACTAAAAACACGCTAAAATAATTAGAGGCTATCTCTTCGTTAAATTTACACTAAAAGTACCCGCGTGTGGCCACATCGTAGTTCGTTTGCTTCCGGACGGATACTGAACTACGTTCATTTATACAATCTGGGGAAATTATCGTTTACATTTCCCAGTGCTAAAAAAGGAAAGTTTTAGGTGTTTTGAGGAATTTTAAAAAATTGTGTTAATTTTATAATTATCTTTGAAACGGAGTTTGATACTTACTTTTTCCGTTTCAAAATCACAGCTGTAAATATAATAATTCTAAAAATGTTATTGTAATAAATAATAGGCCTCCTGCATTGTTATATGATTCTCTTCACAGAAACCACATTTTTTATGAAAATTTCTAATGAAATACCCTTATAAAAACTTACTAATTGTTTTTAATAAAATGTACAAAAATATAAAACAAAGTTAAAAACACTTCTAAAAATATATATTAAAAAGCTATGTAGTTCATGATGTAAGTCTAATTAATTAATTGTGTTAACACGTAAATATTCGTAAATTTCGTAAATTTATTTATTTATTTATTTTTATTTTCCACAGACACATGACATAACTTCATTAACATATAAAATATTACACTTAAAAACAAAACTAAAAATCAATCTTTATATAATGAAATTACCATACTTATAAAACAATGAAATTAAGATTTCTTACAAAATAATGAATTTACAATAATTATAAAATAATATTAGCATAGCTTATTATATAATATTAACATAACATTCAATTATATATTCAAAACTAAATTAAAATACTGTGAAAAACATACACGCACACAGAAAGGCAATAAAATACCCTTAAATGTGTGCGGGAGTTATCTTAAATATTAATTACTATTCATTCATGCATACATTCATACATCCAGACACACAAACAGACGGACGGACTATGATTTTATAAAAAAAAAAAAAAACAAGTTTTTGACTCTACATTAAAATACATTTCCTTGGCCTATACATACTAAATCATATATTTAGGTTCAGTCACACTATATAGTCAGACCTTGCACCTCTGTTTCATCATTGAAGAGATATAAACATATTTTCCAAAGCCTCAGGAGAAAGAGAAAATAACCAGTGTCTAAATTTGTCCTTAAAAGTCCTCATATCGGACATATTCCTTAAATATAAAGGCAATATGTTAAAGAATTTTGGCCCAAGAAAGAAGAAGGTTCTTTGAATAAACGTTTTATTACATTTGGTTAACTTTACAAATCCCTTGCTTACCTGCATTGTGGGTACACCGTGATTTATCCGAGCCCCTTCATTGCCACTTACCCTATAAAATAGTTCTAACACTTTAAAAACATATAGATACCGAAGAGGAAGAATTCTTTTTGCAATAAAACATGGGAAGGAACTTTGAAGCCGTCCTTTTTTGCACATCAATCTAGCGAATGTTTTTTGGAGCCTAATCAATGGAGTTAAGTGTGAATTATAAGTACCCCCCCAAATAGATAAACCATATGCCAACTTAGAATGAACAAATGCAAAGTAAACCTGCCGCTGCACTCGTACTGGCAGATATGCTTTTATAAATGAAAACTTTCTTAAAAACATAAACACATATTTTTTTAAACTGGATATATGATTTCGAAACGATAGTTTTTCATCCAATTGCAAGCCAAGATATTTAGTGCATTTACTTTGAGTAACTTCACTACAATCACAAAACTGGCTACGGCAGTCAACACTATGATATTTAAGCGGCACCAGGAAATGAAAGGAATTAGAAATGGAAAAGTTAATAAACATTGTTTTAGCTACATTTAAAGAAAGTCTATTGTATCCAAACCAGAGGCTCAAGAAATAAAGATCCTGTTGAATTTTTATTTGCAACCGATTTGCATCCGAATGTGCGTAGGACAGAGCCGTGTCATTAGCAAATGCTGTCATAATGAAATTGAATGGTCCTGAAAACAAGTCATTAATAAATATTAGAAACAATATGGGACCAAGTACCGAACCTTGAGGTACACCAAATAGCAATGAACGCCGAGTACTCTCTGAGGAACCAATTTGGACAAACTGCTTCCTATTTCCAAGATAAGACCGAAACCAAGACAAGGCCACCCCTCTTATTCCAGCTGATTCCAACTTTTTAGCCAAGAGCTCATGATCAACTGTATCAAATGCTTTCTTGATGTCCAAAAACAAGCCTGACACTTTCATTCCTAAATTCAAATTGGAATATATAACAGACATAAAACTATGTAATGCTAATTCAGTGCTAAACCCCTTCCTGAATCCAAATTGACTAACATGAAAAAAATTAAATTTGTTTAGAAAAGACATTAATCGTTTTTTTATCAGTTTCTCAAAAATCTTAGAAAACACAGATAATAAAGAAATGGGACGATAATTTGAAACATCATCAGACTTTCCAGATTTAAAAATAGGAATTATCTTAGCTACCTTCATTTGTTCCGGAAAAATTCCCAAAGTCAAACTTTTATTACAAATATGAGCCAGTATAGGTGCTATTAAACTTCCAATATCCTTTAGTAAATTAGTATTTATATCAAGACCTGATGATTTGCACTTCTTTAATTTGTGAATGCACTCTACAATTTCTTCAGGGTAGATTTTGGTAAAGAATAACGAGTTCGGCTGTGATTTTTGTTTGAAATTTATATTGTACTCCTCAATACCCCTTACACCGACTTTATCAATAAGTGTGTTTAACCTTACTGGAATTTCCACAAAAAACGTATTGAATTCCTCTACTAGAGAGTCATCACTATCAATCTTTAACCCATTACGTTGCAAAACTATTTTGCCTTGTTTTTTTGACTGGTTACCAGATAACGAGTTAATAACCTTCCACTGATCACCAATTTCATAATTTCCCGACTCAAAAATATTAGAAAAATACTGCTTTTTAGCAACCTTAATCCATCTATTAATATTATTTCTAAGTGTTATAAAATTATTCCTTATTTTATTATTGTTTGGATCACGTTTCATTTGTTTATAAAGTTTATCTTTTGTCTTAATAGCTCCCACTAGGCCATCGCTTATCCAAGGCTTTAACCTTCCATCCTTATTCCTATACCGTTTAACATTATTAACAATTAATTTAAATTTATCGACATCATCGGATAATAAGCTAAGAAATAGCCCAAAAGCTTCATTTACATTGTCACAATCTAAAACATTATCCCACTTCCGGTCTTCTACTAATTTTTTAAATAGTCGCCTGTCCAATATAACGCTACTATTGACACCAATTTCTGCGGAAGGTGCGCACTTAGACAGAGACAGACAAACCGCCCTGTGGTCCATTATTAGAGAATCCATTGTTACAGCTATTTTTTTCATAGATTTTCCCGCTTTGAATAGAATATGGTCAAGACAACTTTGTTTTCCAGAGACTGGGTCGATTCTTGTAGGGCTTCCAATAAGCGGTTCAAGACCCCAAAAAGATAAAATTTCCCTATACATGTCTACCAAACAGCCTTCTGATAACAAATCTATATTTATATCTCCAACTACTACAATATTACCTTTTCTTATTATTTCTAGATGTGAAGCAAAACTATCCAGAAATGCCAATTCCATTTCATGCCATCTATACAAACATAAAAGCTTAAAAGAAAATTTATTTTTAACCTCACAAGACAACAGCAATGAGTCCGCATGATCGATAGCGCACTCTTGTTTGACGTATGCAATATTAGGAGTATGTTTAATAAAAACAACAGGACCACTAGCCCTATTACCCCTTCCTGCTTCCACTATCTTATCATAGCCTTCAATCTGAAAAATATCCGCATCCTCCTCACAACATAACCAAGCCTCTGTCAAAACAATAAAATCTGGTTTACATTGCAATGCACTCAAGTAGATAACAAATCTGTCGAAATTCTTTTTAATACTTCTAATATTTTGATGCAGAATTAAAAGGCTATCAACTACCAGTTCAGAGTTATTAAACTTATCTATACTAAGAGGTAGGTCAATATTATCTGTCATAGTTTAGTAAAGTTATTAACAAAATAAATAAACTGGTCAGCAATCATATCAAGGTTCATACACTGAAGTTTAATCAGGCTATCTTTATAGAATATACTATCAGTAAACAAAGCTTAGATAGTATTTGCTTTACCATGACTTTATGTACTAAGTCCATTCTCTCTTTCTCTCTCGCACCCAATACAATATTTTACTTAAACAATTCATTTCGATTATTTTGAATAACTCAAGACAAAATTTACACTTGGATTAAAAATAATAATAACAATACTTCTCCAACACATAAGTCCAAATGACTACAGAATATAATACCACCAATGGTCTGTCAATACCATAAGAAAAGAAACAATAATAATAATAATGTATACCTATAAATACCTTCATACATCCAATATACATACATACAACAACAATACATAAAATACATTTACACATAGCCCAAAATACGAAATCCAGTAATAATAAATTATTGACATCATTTAATCTATTAAATACAAAACCAGCATTTATATTTAAATAAAAAACCCTCAATCCAAAGATTCTAACAAAGAAAATGAAAATTTATAATTTGTCCTGTACCTATTCTTTAACATCATTCAAGTCATCCAAACTGTTAATCTGATATATTTTTCTAGATGATTCAGTCTTTTTAATCAATATTTTCCCATGTTTAACCCATACAAATGCATATGCTTTTTTTCTGGCTTCAATTTTTACCTCCCTAAGAAAGTTACTATAATATGGAGTAAGATTTTCGTTAAAATAAAGTTTATCTAACCTGCTACCATGAATGTCCTTAGAAACGATAGTTTTACGCTTTTTTGCTTCGGTAAGCCACAGATCACGAGTTTTCCTATTCAAAAACTGTACAAGTATTTTCGGTGAAACATCCTATCGTCGTGATGGCAGTCGATGTACTCGCTGTATATCCGATTCATTGTACACAACCTCCAGAACCTCAGCAGTCTTCCGCAGTATAACCTCAATTTCCTCTTCCGGTAATTGCTCCAGATTATGGATCTCTAAGTTTACATTTCTTCCATACTGTTCAAGCGAGTTAAACCGACTTCGTAGGTCAATAAGTTCATTAATGATTTCTACATTTTTACTTTGTAGCGTGTTCATCTCTTTTTTTAATTCTTTGTTCTCGTTTTTAAAACTGCGAACTTCATTTAACAGAATGTCATACTGCTCTGTGTGAAATTGAAGCGATTTCTCAAGCTCAGACACTTTTCCATTCAAACTGTCAATACCGTTTAGCTTTTTGTTCATCTCACGTAGTATGCTTTTAAGTTCATCGTCCGCTACAGTTTCACTATCACTTAATTTAGACGATACACTGTTGGAACGGCTAATAGTCGGTTCTTTTTTCTTACAAATATCACAAGTCCACTTAGATTTTTGCAAGGCACTTAGATTCCGCCATTTCGGTTCTCTAACACTACACCCGAAATGATATTTTTCCAAACATACCGAACACTGAACACAATCTTCCTCGGTTGCAATTTCTTCCTTACAGCGCTTACAAACGGCCATAATTAAATGTTGGTAGAAAATACAATAATAATCACATAAAACGTTAGGGACATAGACTCAAGCACACATTCATACAACCTTGTACATGCAAGCAGGTACACGCACATCAACGCATCACGTAGAGCACGTCTGACCCTCTTGCCTTCTAACTGATAACTGATATATATGGGAAGCGCAAGAAAAAAATATACAAACTGACATATATAATTAATACATAAAAAAAGAAATTATAATCAATACATTAATACAGTACTGATATCATGCATAGAACTGATGCATGATTTAGGTTCAAACCGAATAATACTCAATTTGTTCATTCTGATTTGAGTTTTTTTATTTGTATAGAAAGCAGTAATAATTGACAAAATTCTAAATGTTCGATGATTTTTATGATTACATAATATTTAAGCAATATTAGCGGATTAAATGACTAAAAAAACATTTTTAATAACATAATTTTGATTTAGAGATTGGTATTTGAAAACGAATTATTTTTTTCCTTTACGAATAGTTAAATTAAAATCTTAACTGAACATACAGTACTGCAGGGCTGTTGCATCCTGCATTTACCACATTGACGCTTTGAAATTGGCCACTAGGAAGCAATAATCATAATACAACTAAACATTGACATTTTTACTATAATAATACAGTTCTAAAAAATTCTTAATGTTAACTCTTGTGTTATTCACCTTGTGTGTATTTATATTACCAAATATATTGATGCTATTTAAGCTATTGCATAATATTGTGTGATTACCATTAGTGACCCTGATGCAACTATTATAAATAATCGTTCTTACACCAAGGCTAGTTTAGACAACCTACTCCTTAGGAAGAATATTTTCTCCTTGACATTATAGATTTTGCATATAAAACATCAGATTCTCCTTACTTCGACGTTAATAATTGCGGTAGAACTTTTTTGTACCAAGCATGAGAGCCATATTTGTATTCAGATTTTTTCGAAATTGTATATCTTAATAAAGTTTATCGAAGAAAATTGTTATCTAATTATAAGTTTAAATTTAAATTTATATTTTCGTCTGCCCACTGCCAATTTAGTGGCCCATCAACCCATGCTAGCCCTTACTACTCCATGAAGCTGGAGTAGTTTTGTTGGTGACGTCATGCGTTAGGGTATTACTGAATCCATTTAGTTTACATCGCTTGCATCTATGATACTTGCCCCCTTGATCATTAGTTTATAGTCTGATTAAAGCTAGGTCGACACGAAGTAGATTATCTCCGTACGTACTTTGATGTATCACCAAGAGTAAATTTGTGCGGAATTTAGTGAATCGAATATGTGTAGCAACATCAACCCTTACAAGAATGTGGCCTTCGGTTGACTTCGGCCAAGATCGTTTGTTCCCCGGCCACACTCCACGTGTGCCATGCTTACAGCCACAATTTGTGTTCCTGTTTTGTTTCTTTGCTATGTTGTATGTTTATTCTTATTATTATATGTAGTGTTTGGCAACAGACGACAAAGTCATTATCCTAAAACACGAACTAACATTAAAATGACCAGTTGCAAAATATGTGCAAATTATATGAGTGATGGATCGGTTGTTTTCCTTTTCAAAATAGTTCTAACTATCCGTATTATATGTCCTTAACTAAATAATGTAACGAAGCATAAATTGAAAGTATTTTTTGAATATTATGTTAACATTTATTTTTTAAATATTACCAAAATGTTTCACTCCGGTCTAGACCTAACCTCAAAATATGTTATTAAGTATTTCATTCTAAAACAGTTAAACAAGAATATTTTTACATGAAATAAAACAACAACACAAAATCTAACAACAAATACGTTTAATAAATCAAACGCGTTTCAACTTGAGTTGTAGTTTGGCTTTTGTGGCTTTATCACTGAGGATGGCGACTTTGTCGTTGAAACGCGTTTGATTTATTAAACGTATTTGTTGTGAGATTTTGTGTTGTTGTTTTATTTCATGTTTATTGTTCTCACAAGTCCAGCTCATTATTTACTTATAAGAATATTTTTGTTTAAGTTTTTAATAATAATGTGCTATAAACTAACAACATATTTGTTGTTGTATGATTTTTACTTGACACATCAATGTGGAGTTGTTGAAATGTATTTCTTGTTTAAATTGGAAATGGGGATACATCATGTTTTTCAAAAACCAGTATCAAAATCGGTTACCTTTTGAAAAATTGTTAGGCATTTAAATTTTTGGTAAAAAAAATTTGAGATAATTTTAAGTTTTTCAAGTTTGAGCTCAGTCTCTCATATCAATAATTGTAGTGTTGAGCGAATATGCAAATCTGAGGACTTTATCGTACAAAACACTTGTAATACATTGTCTGCTGTTTGAAACTAACATTTCTTATACATTTAATTTATTTTCTTTAATTGATTATATTTTGTTTAGTGGGAAAACAAGAAAGTGAAACCTTGACACACACTGTACAAAAAAGAAGAAAGTTTGTTTATTTATGTTTAAATGATGTTTGATTTTTCTATTATATCCTTGGTAGATGGTTACGTTTAATACGTATCTAACTTTTTCATTCAGGCAATAGGTAGAGGTTAATACCAGCTGATATTGCACACTGCGTTGAGTACTGGGCGGATGTATGTGTGGTGTTCATGGACAGCACTAATCCGTAGGGATCAGATGGAATCTGCCAATGAATTATTTGGCTTTTTATAATATAGACTACGTGACGTGATAGGATAGGTAAAATAATAGTGACTGACTGACGCAGAAGATGACACCTTAGAATTAATAAAATTCACAAAGTTTTTGTTAGGCGATACTACAATATCACCTGTCTTTGGTTAAGACAGTCCTTTTGTCCATACTCCACTTATAATTTCATCAAATTCATTTTCTTATATTTTTTTGCTATAACTGTCAAAAATAAAGACGTAAAAAAACTATCGAATACTTCGAACTGCGGCTGGCTGTAAAAAGTGACTTCCAGCATTGCGTTCAACCTTAGACAGACATGTTGTGTTGTAAAGATAAATTATTAATACTAACTAGTGTTTCATAATGTACAATATTTACAATAGTTTAATGAACAGTAGTGTTTTTGTACAGTAAGTCCAAGCCAGCTGCGCGCGAGGGCTTCAGGGCAGGCGGGTACGCTGGAGGCGAGGCGGGGGTACATTTTTAAAACCATCCGCCAGAGGGCCGTTTTGTTACAAGTCAGGCACAAAAAAATCAATATATTAGTGTAATATATCGTAAGCATTATTATTAAAAGCTAAATACGGTATGATATTTTTGATAAATACTGTACAAGTGCAAAAATATATTGACAATGTCCGTTAGCGGGCAGACCAACAAACGCAGCTGGGCAGTTTCACGCAATATTTTGACTTGTATTCAAACCCTGATTGTGACTGACACAGTTTATGTAACTACAAAAAAAGTTTTTAAATAACATTTTAGTTCGTTTTATAATCTAAAACCTTTTCGCTGCTGAAATTTTCCTTACCAAGAAACAAAAAAATTCCCCGCAAGTCATTTTGTTCATGTCATATTCGGAAGATTAAAATTTACTTTGACAGTATTTTTGAATTTTAAATTAAATACAAAGAAATTTTAAATTGTTTTACAGTTTAGTTCGGACTTTTATTTTAACTATCTATATAAAAGAGAAATGGCACTGATTCATTCATCAGCAGAACTAAAAATCTACTGAACCAAATGAGTTCAAATTTGGCATGCATGTTCAGTTGGACCTTTAGACGCGCACTAAGAACGGATTTTGAAAACATCCCAAAGATACGCCCAATATTCGCGTTTTTCTAGCGATTTTTTGCGTTCTCTCAGCTTTTTCGAGAACTAATTGGCAGAAAATGTTGAAATTTGGTACACTACTAAAAGTAGTGTGTTAAAAAATGTTTGAGATTCTCCCAAAATTACGCCAGAAATAGGCGTTTTTGCATTTTTCCTTGCGTTTTCAATGCGTTTTTGATCATCCTCAAATTACGCCAGAACGGATTGGAATGAAATTTGGTATGTAGCTTCCTCTAGGGCCTTGAGCGCTCTCTAAGAAAGGGTATGAAAAATTTCGAAATTTTAGGAGGAGTTTGGGGGGATCAAAGTTACTAAAATCATAATTTCAGATCTTTTATTATTATGACAATAGTGCTTTTATTATTTAAGATCTACATATATAAAAGCCAAATACCACTCACTAACTGAACACTTCAAAAGATTACAATTACGTTAAAAAGACTGAAAATACTAACCACCACGGGCAACGCCGTGCGTGTCAGCTAGTAGCCTATTGTATAATTTCATGTCGCTCCTAACAACTGAGTTGATAAACATTAGTTATACAATAAGTACAGTTAATAGTAACAGTTACAAAGAGGATTTAATGTGAAAATATTAAAGCTATTTTACAAAATTCTTAAAAGTTCAGCAACAGTGCATCCTCCCACTCCTCCTCCTACATCGAAACCACTGTTTACCGCTCCTACCCTTCCGATGAAAATTCTGCAAAATAGAAATGTTGGAGTTCCTAATGTTATAATATTCATAATGTTTTGCTGTAAAATACTAACAAGTTTTAAACGTAGTTTAGGCTACCGAAAATAATGTTACAGCTTATAAACGTTTGTAGTGAAATCATGAACTAATTAAAAATTAAAGTATATTTTATTGATAACATTTTCTTACAAAGGGTACACCTTTATTTTGGTTTCAAATTAGAATGCTATAGTATTTGTTTTAAACAGTTTAAATTTTTGTAATGGATTTTCCAACTTCTAAAAGACCAGCCGAAGTTCCAGGCCCAAGGTAAGCAATAATTCCTCCACCACGATCGTCACTGCCTCTACGTGGGACTACTGTAACCGAAATTCATGAGTTCCTAATGTTATGTGTTCATAATATTTAGCTGGAAAATACTAGCATGCATTTAACGTGGTTTAACCGAAAATAATGTTACGACTTCTAAACGTTATTAGTGAAATCATTAACTAACTATAGTATATGTTATTGACAACATTTTCGTATAAAGGGTACACATTAATTTTATTTTCAAATAAGAATTAATAGTAAAATATTTTTCTTAAACAGTTAAAATGTTTAAAGTAATAAATTGTTATTTACCACTTATTAATAGACCAGTCAAATTTTCAGGAACAAGGTGAAGAATAATTTCTCCACTCCACCGTCATCACCACCGACTCCGCCTACACCACTGCCACCGCCTTCCCCACTCCACCGTCATCACC
>JAGFPH010003078.1:48669-83226 GCA_018207615.1 Philaenus spumarius
CCTTCCCCACTCCACCGTCATCACCACTGAGTCCGCCTACACCACTGAGACCGTCATCACCACTGAAGCCACCCCCGACTCACCTAACGCCACCGCCACTGCCTCCCGATAGGCCTACTTTAACCGAAATTCATAATGGTATGTGTTTACATTTTTTATTTGGAAAATATTAACATTTGTTAAACGTGGTTTAGGAGTACCGAAAATAATTTTACACTTCTAAACGTTATTAGTGAAGTCATAAACTAATTAAAGTATATTTTATTGATAACATTTTCTTACAAAGTGTGCACACATTCATTTTGGTTTTCAATGAGAATATTTGCTTTAAACAGTTTACATTTGTGAATTAGAAAATAGTTGTTACTATCCAATTCCTAAAAGTGCACAATCAAGTCCTTGCGCAATGGAAACAATACCTCCTCTTCCTCCACCTCCCCCACCGCCACTGCCTCCAGGTCGGCCTACTGTAACAGAAATTATTCATGAGTTCTGAATAGTAGAGTTCATAATTTTTAACTTTAAAATAAAGAAAGTGTTAAACAATGCTTAGGGTATCGGAAATAACGTTATTACTTCCAAGCATTATTAATGAAGTAATTACCCAACTAATTGAAGTATGTTTTATTAATATAATTACAACTTATCTTCGTTAATAGTTAACTTGTGGAATAAATTTCAAACGACGACCGTTTCGGCTACTAAGCCATTTTCAAGTTAAAATTCGCTGGAGAAATAAAAATTAGATAAGTAATATATCGTATTACTAACCATATTTACATCATTTACACACAAACATTTAGAATAAATTAAAACAAAAACTGCACTTGCAAGAAATAACATGGTGGGCCCAATGTCTCGCACTGCACTGATGTTTCCGAAGTTCATTAAGATTGCTATCATTTACGTGATGGGATAAGTTTATTTGGTCTCTGCTTCTGTAAGAACTGTATAAAACAAAACATTGGAATTGACCCGAATTTCTAAAAAGGGAAAATTATTAAACGCATTTGAACAATATGAGATTTATAAAATGCCCAAAACCAAATCACATACAATACTTAATGAGAAACTTGGGTTCGAGTCCAACCCGAATATTTTAATGTTTATTCAAACAATTTATATTTTTTAAAGTAACGGATTGTTATTTTCCAATTTCTAAAACAGCAGCCAGATTTAAAGTCGTAATTTACATTGCAGGGTAGACAGTTATTCCAGGTCATCTTACATCTGTATTTAAATTAACCAAATTTCAGGTATGAATCAGTAGGCTGAGTCTGGTAATTTTATAGTGAATAACATATTCGTTAACGGGTCTGAAAATTAATGGGTACTGATGATACAATAGTGTACAGCTTGGTAAATGAAGTTTTATAAAAGGTTCACTAGTAATCGCTTATGACGTTTTTCAAAAGAAAATCAGAAAATAACTGTGACCACGTTCCACAGATTTGTGTAGTCGCAATATTCGAATGAAGGGTGAAGTTCATTGCAACAAATACCAACAGTCTGGTTGAACAGCCATTGAATACATTTTCGAAGGCATTGACAAATTTTTTTTTTTTTCATATGCATTTATTTCTAAGAGTAAGGCCTTTACATTAATACTTTTAGTAATAATATTGTAAATAATAAAACAAAAATTGATATAGTGTTCATGTTGCCATTGGGTTTGGTTCAAAGAGGTTCTTACCTAAGTTGATCAGTCTGTAGAAACTATTTTCCAATTCCTAAAAGAGCAGCCCCAGTGCCCGGTGAGATAGATGAAACGAAAAGTTGTTGGGGTAGCGGTTAAGAAATAAACAAATATTGAAATAAATATTAGTAAAGCCTGGATGCATATTGTTTGGGGTCTGATCTTACAGAGAGATCCTAAATTCATGCTCATGAAAGTAAGCTAAAATATTGTTTCATTTCTGCACTCAGATTATGTTTTACGGAAATTAGGTCGTATTTGTAATTCATATCACGTACATAAGAACGATTGGCTGTTAATATTCAACAAATAAATCACTATGTTCCAAAAAATCGGTAACGTTTGTTTATATTAAGATAGATCCTATTCAACTATACTAACATTTGCAAAATTGATTATTTTTTATGTCAGTGACAGATTAATGTATTGTAGTAATCATGCTATGTTATAAAAAAAACAAAATGCATTTATGAAATTCAATTCAATTGCAACACTTATAACTACAAAGACTACCCCCCCCCCTGGTAATCTTTAGACTACTCTCGTAGCAGAAAGAAATTTATTTACAAATTACAATCAATCTATTTACGGATATAAATTGATGTCACAATCTCAATCGAAACAACACATATTCCTTCTATATTATTTGTAATCGGCTGTTAAGGAATTTGTTTTGTCTACTATATTTTATGAAAGGCTTTGTGATTGAAAAAAGTATCTTAGTTAAGCTATTGAAGTGCAAAGTGTATTAAATAAAAAAGGGTTTTTTATTGAACAAATTGACTTCTTAAAGATGTGAATCAGACCTGACAATTACAAAGATAAACAGAAGTTAACAAAAACTCGTTTATAAATTTCGTAAAGAATAAAGAGCAGCGGAATAATATTATTAATAATAATAATATTTATTTATTCCCAATAAAGATACAATATAACTGATAATAGATTTAAATAAAAATGAAAATTACACATACACTTCATATCGGAATAAAACCAAACAATGGGATTCTTTTAATTCAAATGCTACCGTGTGAAGAATAGGTAATCCTTCACGTGTGCATGAGTAGGAATTACTATAAGTATTTTTAAATCTAAAAATTCACTGAAAAAGAAAGAAAGAGAGTAGTCACAGTGCCATTAGCATTCAAAAGTATATACAAGAGCAATGGATGCCTTAAAATTAAAACTACACACACTCGCATACATAAGACCTCATCTACACACACACATGCATGGTGAATTAGAGAACAACATCAACGTCTCACCTCAAAACTAGTCAATACTTTCCAGTGAATGCATCCATAATTTTATGGATTTTAAAAACTGGGTTAAATAATTTTTCTTACCAACTGGTAATATTTTAAATATTTTCTTCTTTTTAAATGAAAAAAATATATAATTAGTTTTAGCTTCTCTTAACACCACACATTCATTATTTTCATAACTGAAGTCGTAAATGTATCAAATCCTGAGTAATTTGGTTGAGAAGCACATCTACTAAAATTATAGTTTTATACAAGAATGGTGTTTCGTCCGATTTGCTGATATCTGTTTTAAATTTGCTATTACATAAATCATTTACATATAATAAAAAGAATCGCTAAAAGTACAAATCTGTAAGGAACGCCATACATTATCTCTTCCCCACTTCACAAAACACCATTCACTCTTACCCTTTGGGTACTTCTATCCAGATAACTACTGAACAATTATTTATAAGACAGTCCTCTCACGACAGCAGACCAAAACTGTCTAACAGAAAAATGGTCCACTATATAAAATGCCTTCTAAATATCAATAAAGAGGTCAGCAACCATACATCCCTTATTCAGTGAATGATAAATGTTGTTAACAAAATATTGGAGTGTTTTCTCTGCGCTAAGACCAGCTCTGAATCGATTTCTACTACAACAAAAATTAATAGAATTCCAGATACACTACCAACATTGTGTTTTCAAATTATTTTTGAAATGACAGATAAGAAAGCTGTTGGATTTTAGTTTCCTGAATCTATGTTATCAAACTTTAAAAAAATGGGCACCACAACTGAATCTACTTCCTGCACAATACCCTTGCTTTACTTCCATGTTTCTGGAAGTATAAAATAGTCTAGTTTATTTGAACGGACTATTTGACGAATGATTTGTTAAAAATCATTGCTTTAATAATTGCCTCTTCCGAAAATTTTAAAGGTTCTTCACTTGGAATTAGAGTACACATTTTTTAATATTTGCGAAATATTTGTTTTAGTTTTTTGTACATAAATTTTAAATTGTATTTTTTACAGCACATCGGACATTTTAAAGGAAATCCCCAGGTTTTATTCTGTTCCAGGTTCTTCCCAAACTAAAGATATTGAATTGTTCCGAGAGGTATTACACTCCTCGTCCTTCACTAGATCAAATTAAGGACTACAGAAATAAATTTCCTAATAAATACTACATTAAACATTTAAAAACATCTAATTGAAAGACTAAACACGCATCAATCAATTTCAATACGTAACAAATATTTTTGTTCCTGAACAAGAACAGAACAAAATTCTAACAAATAAATCTAATTTGTTAAAACATGTTATGAGCTTTCTACAGAGTTGAAAAGTTAAGTAAAAATCATGTTTCAGTATGAAATACATGGAAAAGCATTAAAACGCTGGAAGTACTGGTCCTACTCTAGTTATATGCTTATTTTGTTAATTGTGTTAAAAAAAATTAAGAATTTTGGGATTTTGTACAAAATTTCTCGGGGTTAATGGATTAGTTTTTTGGGGTTAATGGGTTAACGGGGGTTAATGGTTAATGGGTTAGTGTTGTTAATGGATCGAATGGAAAATTTACCATATCGACAGCTCTAACAGTTAAATAGTTAGAAATTTAACAACATTTTGGTAGCCCGAAAATTTAAAAATCGGAGTAACAGTATCCAACCCTAATGTTTAGTGTTTTTTTGTAAACTATGAAACATTTCAAAGATATACAAGTAAAATACATAAGAGGGTTAAAGATCAATTTATTGTAACGCATGTTAAAATCAATGTAGAAACACATTTTGCAGTTTAAATAATTACATAATTTAAAAATGCCTCTATTAACTGCATTAACCTTTTTATTGGTGTAGGTTACATATTTTTTCAAAAGTTTTCATTCATCTGGCTCTTTTTTATACATACATACCGTAAACATCTGTTTGCAAATGGACGGTTTGATATATGGTATATTTTGATTTATTTTTCGAAGAAAATTACTAAAAAGTCTATTTAAATATAAAACCTATATCTTAAGTCTCACTTTCAATTAAATATAGGAAAAAAACAATAGTACTATGATTTTCAAAAGTTTTACATAATTATTACTTCAATAACAAATACATTAAGATTTGCATCTTTTAGGCTTTTTATACCAAAATAGTATCATTAATGTTGGAAAATGCTTAATGGTTTATGATTATAGTTTTCATTATAATTGTATAGTTATTTTAAACTATTAAAAAAATTAGCTTGTTCCACTATTAATCATTTGAAAGTAACAATTAGTTGCCTGGCAGAAGTGTCATGTTATAATGATATTGCATTGAGCACTAGAATTTGTGTAAAACTAACGAACAATAAAATAAGTAATTATTATTGTTACCGGAAAACTCCCGCAGTCAATCACTTTATTTATTTTAACAAATAAATGAAAAATACATTTTTTCATAGAAGTAAATACCATACCCCCCAAGGTAGGAATTTGAAGTAGTAACTCACACCACTTTAAAACCTCTCTAAGCCTTACCTGGTAATATTCTGTATCCTTTGTCATCGGAAACGAACCGAGTGCTGTACGTCACCCCATCGGGCCCGATCCATTTAAACATTCCCGTAACTGTCCAGACATCTCCAACAAACTTTCCTTCTTCCTCGCGTTCAGTGCCGTCACTGGTAATGTACCTGGTGATAATATATTTTATAATGTATTGAATATAAATTCAGATTGCAATTTAGTTTTTGTTGCACTAAAGATTTATATTATAATCTATAAAAAGGATTACTCTGTCATCTTAAAGCTGAATATTTTTAACAGGGTAAAGTATTGTTTTCTTATAAATTAAATTTAAAAGTCCCGCTCTGTCTGTTTCATCTCCCAACTTTACTGTTCAATCAAAAACAAAAATGTTTATTAATTCCTCAAAACTGTTTTTATGAATGATAAATTCATTTATTTATGTTTATAAAAACGTCTATAATGCATATTTTACATTGGCTTCTGGAAGATAGGAAGTCAAAACAAAGTGTTAATATGTGCCATCTACAGAGTATAGTGAAATTCGGACCCAAGTAAACACAGACATAAAATTTTAAAACACAAGTAACATTTCAAAACTTAAAACTACGACATTAATACTTCGTGTTCTTATTTTACTATAAAGCGAACATTTGGAAAAATATTACAAACTAATTTGTTTTCTTAAAACAATTATTAATTATAACAAATAATTATACTTTGATATTAATATTAATAATTTAGAGCTGATAACTCTAAATACGCGTAATAAGAGTATTGTCATACAAATGCCAACTGAGATAAGAGTGGGTCTAAAAAATAAATGTAAAATTGTTATTTCGTAACATAATTTACTAAATGACATGCTGAAAAAAATACACTAATCACCAAATAACACTCGAAATCTGAATTGTACAAATTTAATATTTCGTATGGACCAAACACATATACTTGCCAAATTATATTGTAGAGAATCAACCAATTCAACCGAATGTAAAGTGTTGATAACAACGAACACAATTACAGCATAAGTAGTATTTACAAAAATAATAATTTGTATACCTGAATCTGTAGTTATCAACTCCTACATAGTTGACTTCGTACGTAGTTACCACAGCATTCTGAGCATGCGCAAAGACAATAGCAGTTAGAAGAGTATAAATCTGTAAAAACATAGTATACGATTTAAATTTAAAACAATTATTTTAAGTAGACCAATGCATAGCGAGTTTAAAATTACCAAAATGGTGCATGGAGTTATTGTTGGACCAAAAGTTGTGATTTTCGAAATTGGTAGATTGTATAACTTAGAACTATGATTATTGAAAATGGCATTTAATAATAATAAGTGGAATCATGGCAATTAACGTTAGTAAGTGGACGCTTAAGTGTTAAAGTAATTAATAATTTTGAATGATAGTATTTTCTAAAATGATAGATTTCAAGTGCACTTCTTTAGAAGATTTGATTGCAGTTTTCTTTCAGTTATTGTAAATAAAAAAAAAATTATTGAGATTAAGAATCCGAATGTTTAAATGCTTTAGAAAGCGTTCAGTTATTGGTTTGTGTAGGATACTTTTAAGAAGCTCCGGCAACATTACTATTAAAGTATTTAAAAACATATAATTCACTACTCTAGAGAATAATCAGGTAAATAAATTTTAACTTTGTTTTACAAAACTTAAGTCACACAACCTTCACATGAAATAGTTATATAAAAGTGTACCAAATGTATACGTAAACTAAGTACTAAGAGGAAGCATTTAAGCCAATACTTTGCAACAACCTTGAACAGCTTTTATTGTACTACACAATAATTTATTTTTTAACTTAACAGTTATATAAACCTTTTTCCTTTGAAATGATAAAATTCTGTACGATTTTAAGTTGCGGTTTAAGAATACTCATAGTAATAGCGTATACAAAGTGACAAAAGTACAACAATATTTGTCATAAAACTGATTTAGTTCTTCCAAATAAAACAAAACGTGATTCTAAACAAAATACCAGGATAAACTCTTGGTTGTGATTCGTTTTACGAGTACCTATATCTCAAATTTGATAACATAATATAAATTTTTGATAAAATTCATTGTTACTAAATTTATTTAAATTTCTGTAAGTAAAATGTTACTATTTTATTATTTTAAACCTGTAAAACACAAAGAAATGTAATGCTTTATAATGTTTATATAAGAACCAATTTATATATGGTCCTAAATTGTAAATTTTAAAACTCTTTTATTATAACTTTTTACCTCATTATTAAAATTTGCTCAATTCTATTTAAAGCTTAAGAATTGAAATACAAATATTAGGAGAAATCACTACCACAATAAGTGAAATAAATATTTTGCTTATTTACAATCCTGATGAAAAAAACTGCATTGTCAAATTATTTATTGAATTTTACACAAAATTATCTAAATTGTTTCCTACAACTAAATTAATTATTTAGTTTATTAAAATATTTTAAAATGTTATTTAGATATGGGTACATTAATATTACTAATAAATAAAGACTACCAAATATTGCACATAGGAAGACGAGATTTTTAATGTATCTGCATATATTTGTCTATTACTCTATATAAATAAGATTATAAATAAAAATTTCTGTTCCTTTTCTTATTATAAAAAAAAGTAGCCTATAGCTAATTTTGATTTATCTTCATGAATAAAAAAATTAGTACGTAAACACAATCCATAATATTGTGGGTAACACACATACACACTAAAATCACTAAGAAAACACTACAATAAAACTTAAATAAACATTCATAATACAACATATCTGAATAAAATTGAACACATACTAGAACTAGCATGGCTGCTAAGTGTCTCCTGCTGAAGTTACCTAAGAAATAATGCACTGAAGGTTAAGCGCCGTTGGCTTTATGATGCATCAGCAACCACCTCAAAAGAACGTTTAAGAAGATGATTATGGTAAGACCTACTTTGGACTGTGGTACTCAATGTACATATGTTCACAAGGTTTCTACCGTTAGTGTGCGAATAACACGCCACGATTTTATGAGATTATTTAAAGTTAGTAATTTGCTGGAAATTGATGCAGTAAAGCTATTTAGGTTAAGACAAATTTAGAAGGATTTTTACCATAATATTTTGTATTTAAATATATTACATACCTTTTCCTTTTTCAAGATAACTGAATATATGAAGAGGTGTGGGTCAAAAATGGATTTGTCACGACAAGGTTAATTTATATATTAACTAACAATAAAGAGAAAAAGGTTTGTCTCATAACACTTGTCTTAAACTGGAGTCCAGTATCATCGTACACTCTACATCAGCATTGTTTGCCCCTCCATCTTCATTGGCATGGATATTCTTTGTAACGATGTCAAGGTACCGTATAATGGTTTTGTCGATCTTCCAATCCTATCCTAAGGTATGCAATTGGTTTGCAATCCTTAATTATCATTTTGTCCATCTTGATCAACGTGTATTCCACTGAATATGAATAACTTTTTTGATTGTTATTTGTAGGGCTGGGCCTCCTTCTCCTGACAGCCTTAATTCTAAAAGACTTAAAATAAAATTATCTTGTGCTACTTTATTAGGAGCTGAAAGCAGTTTCTTCTTAAATCTGAGCAGTCATTAAGTGTACAAGATTTACAAGAAAACCTACCTGTTTTTCGAATTTACAGTTATTTTTCTACAGCCATCGTTTCCTTCATAAACACTCACAGACTTGTCATCAATAAACTCACTCATATTAGAAATAAAAATTATTAACAAACTCACACGTGAAATGAAGAATCTACTTTTACCTTTAACCTCAATTATTTGTGTATATGAATGCGAAGCGGAATCAATCACAAAGCATTATGGGTAGCGGTTTCCATAGATACTGCCCTGTGATTGGGTGGTTGGGACTAAACCTTTTCTGATCAAACACTAGTGGTGGACTAAACTCTTATGGTTTCGTTCCCTATATTTTAACCATTAATAAAATTAGCATATGACAAGATTGTTTTTGATAAATTTTAAGCCTATATTAGTAAAATATTTAAAATAACCTTTACAATTATACCAAAATCTCAACATGTGATTTATTTATACAAATCCTTTTTCGACCACTACCTCATTACATATAAATATATATAAAGAAACAATAACAGAGGTAATAGGTAATGTATAAAAACAATAAGAAACAAATTTAGGTTTAGGTTTAGAATTATTGTTTGGCAGGATATATACTAGTTTCTTAGAGATATGGACAAACGTGCTTGAAATATAATAATTATTACATAAATAAAAATATGTTATTCCAACTACAAAAAAAAAAAAAAAGTTTTGAATAAAACACGGTTTAAAATTAAAAATAATGCAGGAAATATCAAAAAGTAGTAGAGGGAATATTATAAACTGAACCCACCTTTTGACTTTTCGTTATAGTATTTTTATTTCTTACCTATAACACTTTAACAAAATAATATACTTAAAAATCCAAAATAAAGGTTACCAAGGCATGACAATTATTCCATTGCTACTATTATCTGTACATACTCAGAGTTAGTTTGTTATTAATTTATGGCTTTCTTGGTTCTTACACAATAATATTGTTTTCTGTTAGGAAAGAACACAATACATTTGTAAAGCTACAAAATATTGTATACTTTATAACAAAACCTGTTAACTTATTTTAAATAAAGTACCCTAATAGAGCATATATGTATTTATCAGCATTTTATTTTTTCTAAGATTTTTTTAAACTTACTTATTTAAAATACAATGTTTTACCTTTTTAATTTTCGTCTACACCAGAAACGTACGTACCCACATATTTATTTATTTAATACTTAGGTTTTATACGTACTTGTCCTTACATTTAGTGGAAATTATAAATTTATCGTATCAACCAAGTAGTGACAATTTGGAAAAGTAAAATGTAGGTACAATAGTATATGGTCATGTGTAGCCTATTTGCATTTCCTACTAAATATTTTAATCGGTAAAATATATAAACTTGTTTTAACGTATTTGAACGTATAGGTATGCAGTATAATATTAAGTTCATACTAATGCAAGCTGTTGCAGTTTTCTATAAAAAATTACAATTTTACTATTTTCTAATGGGTGGAAATATTGGGGTTTTCGTAAAAACAATATTTGTAAACTCAATCGCTTTACATGCTCTACTTCTGTTGTACCTGTAAAAACAATACATGCATACCCATCCAAACTTATACAGTTTTATGCTTTTTGCTTATAACCGCTAAAGTGTTTGTACTTACCTTGATAATGCCAAACATTGAAAGAGCGATACAGAGCCAAAGATTGTTCCTGGCCTCGGTTACTAGGTAGGTTATGCTGACCCTATTTAGTCTGAGGCTGCACTAGTTTAGCCTGATAGGATTGGTGTTAGTTCATCGACTTTGTGTCCTGGGTGTAACCGGTGAATGATCCTTATGTGTTGTCGAAGGATGGACCTATAATGATAGTCTTCAAAAGCAAATGAAAGCTTTAAGAAGTTGCAACTATGCTAAAGACTTACTGCAAAAACTAAAGTATTTTCAATTCCCAAACACCAAGTTTCCCAGCTCTTGGTCACATTCTAGAGCTGGAAGTTTAAAATATTTTATAATATATTTACAAGGAAATATTGTTGTTTCTTTAAACAATGATTTTATATAGTATTATTGCATGCCTCAGGTGCGGCATCTATAACAGGAAACAAATATTAGTTTGGACAATAATTGTAAGCTACATGAATTAAAGGAGCTAAGTCAAATTTATAAAACGTTTAATGACTGCGAATTCCAACCCGCTGTTTTCGCCTTTGACTTTTGGGGGAAACACATGATTGTTGCAAGTTTTTTTGCACTCTTTCTACACTTTTTTCCCAATCCCATGCAAGGACAAAATGCACTCCTACATTCATCGAATTCTTCAAGTTGTCTCTTGCTATGTATTTGTTAAGTAGTCTTTTTAGTTGAGACTCCTCTACCTTTCTAAGTATACGTCTACCTATTGGAAGAACTGAACTAAGCCCACATAAGAGTTATGTGTGTCCTATGATTATAATGGGATAAACTATTTTAAACTAAATGTTTTTTAGTATCAGGAACTATAGTAAAACATTTTTAAACACTTAAAGACGTATCCCATTGAGCGACTCATTAAATTAATTTACTTTCTAACATCACTAATCCTGCCACGTTCCTTAATTTTCTTAGTTTCGGTCACTCCGTCTTTCACATCATCATGTAGGCCTACGTTACTATAACACATTTCACTTAAAGCTTATATTACTTTAAAGCTTTCACTTAATCACAGACTGAATCTAACAACACTGGTTTGTTTAACCTAAACAAACCAAACAATGCAAAGCAATAATTATTTGTAATATTCAAAACAAAAGTAAATTAAGCTATGAAAGGCTATAAGAAAAGGTACCGTTCTCATAGATGATGAACTGATGTGCTGAATAAAACAATACATTCCTGTTGTAGCAAAACAAAAGTCTAATGAAGAGCTCCAGGAACTGTGGAATTGACCAATTTATTCCCCATGAATTGTATGATATTTTCTCGCGCCATTTATTAGGATTTAACTGTAAGTTGTTCCAAAACTAAAGCGATTATACCATTCTACGCTTGCTAGGCTACACCTTAGTGACCTTAACTGTAGCAAAAAAAAAGGGGGAGGGAATTGGATTTAGCTTATTTATTACCTGTATCCTTTAGTTGATTTCAACTGTAATCCCACGACTACACGCCTACACGACTACATGACTAAACGCCTACAAAATCTAAGGAAAATATCGTTTAAATAGCCCACTACTGTTAAAAAACGAAAGTTTCAGATGTTTTTATTGTTTTTTTAGGAATTTTCAAATTGATTCCTATGCCTAGCATAACTTTTATATTGATCTTTACAACACAGTTTGTTAGTATTTTTTTTATGGTGGCTGTAAGTATACCAATTCAACAAATTTTCTTGTTTTAATTAATAAGCCTCCCGTATTTTTATATGATTCTGTTCACAGAAACCACAACTTTACTGAACGTTTCTGATGAAATACAATTATAAAAAATTACTATTCGAGACGGTTATATAAATTGGTAAGTCAATATAAATTGTACAAAAACATTACCAAAAGTTAAAAACACTTTGAAAAATATATATTAAAAAGCAATGTAGTTCATGTTGTAAGTCTAATTTATTAATTGTGTTAACTCGTAAAAATTCGTAAATTTCGCTATTTATGTGAAGCGCAAGAAAATATATACTGAGATAATTAATTATTTTTGTTAAAATACAAGGTTCAAAAGAATAATACTCACCCTGTTCATTCTCATTTTTGTTTTTATTAGTAAATAAAACAATATTTGTAATAATTTTAAATTTTCAACGGTCTTCAAGATTAAATAATACTTAAGTTGTATTAGCAGATAAAATGGCTTAAAAACCCACCTTTAACCAGATAAATTTGACTTTTTAGAGATTGTTATTTTAATACGAATTATTTTTTTCTGGTACAAAGTAGATAAATTAAAAGCAACTGATCCCTTTACTTTGCTAAACGTACAGTACTGCAAGGCTGTTGCATCCTGTAATTTACCTCATTGACTCTTTAAAATTGGCCCCTAGAATAGAAAATACTTTATTTTTGGCGAAGTTGGGACCATATAGTTCTCACTTACACTTGCCACTAGGAAGTAATTATCATAATACAACTAAACATTGAATTTTTATTATAATAATACAGTTCTAAAAAATCCCTAATGTTAACTTCTTTTGTTAATCACATTGTATGTATTTATATTACCAAATAAATTGATGCTATTTGAGCAATTGCATAATTCTTCAGCAAAAATAATCGTTCTTACATTATGGCTGGTTTAGACAACCTACTCCTTAGGAAGAGTATTTCTACTTGACATTATAGAATTTGCATAAAAAACAACAGACTCTCCTTACTTCTATATTAATTGCGGTCGATCTTTTTTGTACCAAGCATAAGAGGAATTATTTATATAAAGATTTTTTTTTATTGCATATCTTAATAAAGTTTATCGAAGAAAATTGTTGGCTAATTATAAGTCCAAATTTTTACTTTTATTTTCGTCTGCCCACTGTCAATTTAGTGGTATATCTTAACTCCCACGGTAGCCCTTACTACTGCATTAAGCTGGACTAGTTTTGTTGGTGACTTCATGCGTTATGGTATTACTGAATCGAGAAGTTTACATCGCTTGGCATCTATGATACTTGCCCTTCTGATCATTAGTTTATAGTCTGATTAAAGCTGGGTCTACACGACGTAGATTAGCTCAGTACGTACTTTGATGTATCACCAAGAGTAAATTTGTGCGGAATGCAGTGAATCGAATATGTGTAACTACATCAACCCTTACAAGAATGGCCTTCGGTTGAATTGGGCCAAGTTCGTATGTTCCCTGGACACACTTCACGCAACATAAACGTGCCTCCTTACAGCCACAATTTGGGTTCCTGTTTTGTTTGTTTGCTATGTTGTATGTTTATTCTTAAGTTTTAGTGTTTGGCAAAGGACGACAAATTCATTATCCTAAAACACGAACTAACATTAAAATGACCAGTTGTAAAATATGTGCAAATTATATGTGTGATGGATCGGTTGTTTTCATTTTCAAAATAATTGTAACTATCCGTATTTTATAGATTATTGATGGATAAAAGTTAATAGTCCACCAGACATCTCTTAGCAAATAATTTGTGTTTTTGCACTTCGCTTGACTATGTTTCTGAAATCTCGCGTCACGAACTTTTTGCGTAGACACAAGTCAGAGCGTGGAGACCGAGTATGAGATACATTGTATAAATAGACAAGTAAGCGCATTCTTCCGTGTTAAATGTAGCTAGTAACGTTTCAAACTTAATCCTGAAGGCAATTCGCCCGCAAACCGTGCTCTTTCTTACCGCGACCGGTATAAAAATTACAATTTATATAAACTTTGCCCTATTACAGACTAGGAACGCTTTAACTTTTTACTCAAAGTGCCTTGTAACAGTATCGCTTCTTGGCCTCTTGGCTAAGATCAAAGTGTAGTATCTGTTTTTATCAGCTTAATGTGTGAGTATAGTGTGAATCGTCTAGTGTTCTAACGGTCTTCTGCTTTAAATATTTGATATTGTGTTAGTGCGGTCTTAGGGGAACGTTGTTGTATGCTGCCACTTGCTATTATTCATCGTAACTTCGAGTAGCATATATTGTACATCGGTGAGTGTTTTAACGATTTTTATTTGGCCTTTTGAATATCATTTGAATAAATTAACAGTTAATTTGAATAAGTCCAAAATATAACATAAAATCATTATCTTTAATAGTACTAACATTTCTGTTATAAATTAAAGTACATTGACAGTTACAATTATATTTATTATTATTTGAGGATTTTTCCTTAACTTTTCAATAACGTTTTTAAATTAAAAATGTATAACCTTTGAATACACATTTTTAATCTGATAGAAAGGAAATATTATTATTATTGTTTTTTTAAATTAACACTTTTTAAGATAATTAAAAATTTAATTATTTTTTAAAGTTTCTACAATTTATAATAAACTTTATGAAATTTAAAACCGTATTAAATTTTTTTTAGTGAAAGCTAAAGACGTTACTCTATTTTGAATTAAACAAAATGGAATATGGTTAATTTTCATATTTTGGTTATTTATAAATTGATATAATTAGATTATATAAAATGGATAAAAATGGATCTGATAGAAAGCAAATCTTATTATTATTTTTTTTAATTAACTCTTTTTAACATAATTAAAAATTTATAAAACTTTTAAAGTTTTTACAATTTCTTATAAACTTTAGGAAATTTAAAACCGTATTACTTTTTTTAGTCAAAGCTAAAGACATTACTCTATTTTGAATTAAACAAAATGAAATATGGTTAATTTTCATATTTTGATTATTTATAAATTGAAATAGATACGCTTAAAATGGAATAAAAATGTGTAATGTATAATGTGAGAAAATATATTAAATATAATGTTGTGCAGGTTTACTGATAACTAAAAATGTACTTAAATTACTTACAATTTTTATGAGTTAAGAATAATTAGGTATTTAAATAATAAATTATGCAATTTCAAAATATTATATAATATTTTTTTACAATATATTGATTTGTGTAATTTGTTGACACTTATTCTCCTCTAATATTAATACTGATAAAAAATATAAATTAGTCAAAGAAGTTATCACTTCCAACGTGTGGTCTTAAGCACATCCAATTTGCTTTAATTTTAATTCTTTATCTAAAACTAGGAGAAACCCTGATGTCACGCCAACTCCCTTGTTCGCTATGCCCTCCACTAAATAATTTAACGAAGCATAAATTTAAAGTAATTTTTGAAGAGTACGTTATCATTTATTTCAAAATAATACCAAAATATTTCACTTCGGTGTAGACCTAATGTCAAAATCAGTTATTAAGTATTTAATTCTAAAACATTTGAACAAGAATATTGTTGTATTAGTTTTTAATAATAAGGTGCAATAAACCAATAACATATTTATTTTTAAATGATTTTTAGTTGACTCATCAATGTGGAGTTGTTGAAATGTATTTCTTGTATAAATTATAAAATGGGGATACATCATGTTTTTTAAAACCCAGTATCAAAATCGGTTACCTTAAATTTTTTTAAATTGTTAGTCATTAAAATTTTGATAAAAAAAAATTTGATATAATTTTAAGTTTTGCAAGTTTGAGCTCAGTCTCTTATAGCAACAATTGTAGTGTTGAGCGAATATGCAAAACCTGAAGACTTTATCGTACACAGCATTTGTAATGCAATGTCTGCTGTTTGAAATTAAAATTTTCTTATACATTTAATTTAATTTCTTTAATGGATTATAATTTCTTTAGTGAGAAAACGAGAAAGAAAATCCTTGACACACTGTAAAAAAAGAACATTTGTTTATTAATGTTTAAATGATGTTCGATTTTTCTATGATATCCTTGGAAGATGGTTACGTTCAATAAGTACCTAACTTTTTCATCCAGGTAGAGGTTAATACCAGTGCTGGTATTGCACACTGCATTGAGTACTGGACGGATGTATGTGTAGTGTACATGGACAGCCCTGAGCCGTAAGGATCAGATTAAATCTGCCATTTAATTAATTGGATATTTTATAATATAGTCTACTTGACGTGATAGGATAGGTACAATAATAGTGACTGACTGACGTAGAAGATGACACCTTAGAATTATTTCATAGTTATTTGTATTAAACGTTGCTACAATATCACATGTCAACAGGGATAAAAACGTCAGTAGGGAAAACTATTAAACAAACTATTAATAAATACATTTTACTACTAGTGTGTATATTATTGCACAAAAAGAAACACAATTAATTGCAATGAGGCCAAAGTAACAGAACAGATATATTTTGGAAAGTATAAAATGTTTATACATTTGTGTAACTACAGTAATGTGTAGAAGAGCTTCCATACAATATAAATGTAAAACCTGTAAAAAGTATCAAATTTTAATTCATGATGTAGGTTTCTTACAGTTGTTAAATTAGTGACTGTGTACGTATTTTCTCAAGTATCCTAGGATTATATTTAGATAATAAATTTAAAACATTAACAACTTTGAATTAAAGTAACTAAATGTAGGCCGTATATAGAAAATATAGAAAGTGCAGTACCGGTATGTAACCTTACAAAAATCAATCTTCCGAAAATGTTCCAAAATAAAATAACAAGTTTATTTGTTTCCAATTTTCATAATAACAATTTTGTAAATTTACTGTAAATTATAGTTACCTATACAGGGTTTGTCAGAGCGGGTGGCTGGCTTGTATAGCATTTAAACGAGAATACTTAGACATTTAAACTGATAACACCTTATTTCAACCTTAAGGAATTCATTAAAAATGTTTTCAACCCTCTAAAATGCCCCAAAAGGGTATTTTTGGGGGTGGGGGTTGGTATTCTCGTTTCAATGCTATACAAGCCGTCCACCCGCTCTGATACATCCTGTATATTACGTGAATTTTTCCGTCATGTGACTTAATTTGGTCTTCTGCTCAAGACGAGTTTCGGGGCCGTAGTCCCATCATCAGTTAGAAATTAGATCACTCCATTGGAGGATGTTATACGATATAAAAACACAAACACAACATATACAAGACACTGTACACGCACATATAAAAAAATTGACGGCCCTCATTCGTGAGGGTTAACTAAACAGCGCTTCCTCGTCTATCACGCGTGACACTGTCCTAACACACCGAAGCATTATGACGGAAAAATGCACGTAATATATAGGTAACTATAATTTACAGAAAAATGTCTTTATTGAAGTGACTTGGATACTATTAATATGGAATTTAAACAATTTTGTGTCTACACTTTTAAGAAATTTGTATTTAGTTTTATTGTATAATTTCATGTCGCTCCTGACCACTGAGTTAATAAACATTAGTTATACAATAAGTACAGTTAATAATGACAGTTGCAAAGAGGATATAGTCTGTAAATATTAAAGCTATTTTCCAATTCTTAAAATTCCAGCATCGGTGCCCCGACCCACTCCTCCTCCTACATCTAAACCACTGCATACTCCTCCTCCCAATTCAAATTCTGCAAAATAGAAATGTTGGAGTTCCTAATGGTATATGTTTACGATGTTTTGCTGCAAAATACTAACAAGTGTTAAACATGGTTTAGGGTACCGAAAATATTGTTACACATCTAAATGTTATTAGTGAAGCCATTAACTAATTAAAGTATATTTTATTGATAGCATTTTCTTACAAAGTGTACACATTAATTTTGGTTATAAATTAGTATAGTATAATATTTGTTTTAAAGAGATACATTTTTGAATTTTAAAGTCGTTATTTTCCTATTCCTAAAAGTCCAGCCGAAGTTCCAGGCCCAAGGTAAGGAGTAATTTCTAAACCGCCACCGCCATTGCCTCCAGGTGAACCTACTGGAACAGAAATTCAAAAGTTCCTAATTGTATGTTTTCTTAATTTTTAGCTGGAAAATACTAGCAATTGTTAAACGTGGTTTAGGGAGCTAAAAATAATGTTGCACTTCTAAATATTATTAGTGAAGTCATTAACTTATTAAAGTATATTGTATTGATAATTTTTTCTTACAAAGTGTACACAATCATTTTGGTTTTAAATGAAAATATTATTTCTAAACAGTTTAAATTTTTGAAGTAGAAAATAGTTATTTTCCAATTCCTAAAAGACCAGCCGAAGTTCCAGGCCCAAGGAAGGAAATGACTCCTCCACCTCCACCGCCACCTCCACCTCCACCACCACCGCCACTGCCACCACCACCGGCACTGCCTCCAGGTGGGCCTACTTTAATAGAAATTATTCATGAGTTCCGAATGGTATGCTTTCATAATTTTTAGCTTTAAAATAAATAAAGTATTGAACGATGTAAACTGTATCGAAGATAATGTTATTACTTCTAAGCATTGTTAATGAAGTCATTAACTAACTAATTGAAGTATATTTTATTATTAACTTTTTCTCAGAAAATGTACACATTTATTTTGGATTCTAATGAGAACAGTGTAATGTTTATGTAAACAATTTATATTTATTAAAGGAACGAATAGTTATTTTCCAATTCATAAAACAGCAGCCAGAGTTAAAGTCGTAATTTCTGTTGCAGGGTAGAAATTTATTCCAGGTTAACTTAAAATTTCTGGGAGTGAAAACATATAAAAATCATTAGTCATATTATTTTATAAATCATTTTGTTATCGTTTTTTAGATTCAGTAATAGTTAAAAATCTTTAATTAGTGTATGTTTAATGTTATTTTTATTTATTTTTTGTTATTTTTCAAATTTAAATTGTTTGTTTTTTATATATTTCCTCAGATTAGTGTTTCCTTTTTCGTTTATCTGGTTCTTTTGTTTCTTACAATTCGTTTGTTTTACATATGTATTACTTATGCTATTGACTTATCATTAACAAAAATACATGATTTAGTATAACCAAGTTAACGTCGTTAGATTTAATGCTTATATAAACAACGCTTTGCCAAAATAATTTATTATATAAAAGTAAATTTAATTTAGTAAAGTTGTTAAATTTTTGTGAAACATTTAAGATGTTTTTCTTTAAAAAAAGTAAAATAATAGTCAGTTTGTAAATATTTTAAATTTGTTTATTTTTTGACAAATACAAAATATGTTATTATACAGGGAAAATGGTTTAAATTCTATTATAAAAATAATGATCTTTTCCTAAAATATTTAGTAGAACAATTTTGATAGTACACACATACTTGCAATAATAATGTATCTCTTAAGTTCTTAGTAAAATTTATAAATTGTTTGGTCAAAATGTTAAGTAGATTTCCTGTTAAAAAAGTTGACATAACTATGTACATTTTGGTATTGTTTACTATTCACAACTTTTCTAATTTTGAATAAGCCTTTCAGTTTATTTGGATATACAAAGAATCAACATTGTCAAAACACTACATTTTAATATTCATATGAATATTTAAAACTAATATTTTGTGTTGAATAAAATGCTTATGTTCTTAGACAAATTAAATCGTTTGGCAAATAAACTAGTTCAAAGTTGTTGTATTTACTATAAACTGTTATACTAAAAATAAAGCAAGTGAGTTATAATAAGTTCTTTCACATTAAATTGGCTTTACTGTTATGAAAACTTATTAATTAATTATTATTAGGAGAAGGACGATTTATTGCAAAAATGCTATTATTTTAATGATTATTGAGAACTTTTGTATATAAATATAAGATATAGATATAAATAAAGATATAAATAATATATAGCTAAGAAAGGCGGATAAACAAGAAGACAAATGTTTCAAGCATCTTAGCAGAAATGATAATAAAAAATGCAGTTATTATTGAGAACTTGTTGCTCCTATAGGACTCCTATTGTAAATTTCTATTGAAATGAAAACAGAAATTCAATTATTTGAAACTTAAACAGCTTTAAATAATTTAAATTATATAAGCAGAAAATATTGTAAAACAAAAAATTAATACTTTTTGACACTCTATTTGTATATAATGTATATAAGAGTGTCTAAAATGTATATAATGTGTATAACCAAATGTATATAAGAAGCAAAAATAAATCTTCTGTTATGTTTTTAATGATCATTCTTCCTAAATAATCATTGCTTCTTCCTTATATTTCAAAGGTTCATCACTTGGAATTAGAGGAAACCATTAAGTCTATAAACGGTTGCAAAATATTTGTTTTTAGCTTTTTGTACATCATTTTTAAATTTTATCATTACAACAAGTTGTACATTAAAAAAATCTCAGGTTTTATTCTGACACAGGTTCTTCTAGAACTAAAGATATTACATTATTCCGATATGTAGCCTTTTCCACTCCTCGTTCTCCATTAAATCCACGGGCACAAATTAAGGACTAAGTAAATACATTTCCAAATAAATACTAAATTAACCATTTAATATGAGACAAAATTGAAAGACTAAAATGGCCTTAACAATATGTAAAAGATATTTTTGTTCTTGAACGAGTACAGAACTAAATTCTAACAAATAATTCTAATTTGTTAAACATTTGTATGAGCTTTCTACAGCGTTGGAAAGTTAAGTAAAAATCATGTTTCAGTATGAAATACATGCAAAAGCATTGAAACGCGGAATGTACCGGTCCTGCTCTAGTTAAATACGTATATTATAAATTGTGTTACAAAACTATAGCAATTTTTGTTTTCTCTAGTTTTCGGGGTCAATGGATCGAATTGAAAAGTTACCAAATCAAAAGCTCTATAGTCTGTCTGTTCAGAAGTGATACCCAGACTATTAAGATGGTATTAAGGGCCTTCATTCAACTCACCCTCCCTACTTCCTCGATAGTTATTATATTTATTACACTGTAAAAAATATAATAAAAAAAGATGTTTTTACTCGTTGTGTATTTTAATGCTAGTTTAGAAAGCTTTTGTAATACTGTTTAAAAAAAATGCTTAAAGAAATATACTATCAAAAAGTATATTTGCATATAAAATCAACATATTATGACTCACTTTAAATAAAAAAATAGACCCATAACAATAATATTATGATATTTTCAATTTTTACATATTACTGCAATAACAAATACATAGAGATTACCATGTTTTAGGCGTTATTTGTAAAAATATTTGCATTATTGTTTGTAAACGCTTACCGATTAATGTTTCTATTTTTTCACTATAGTTGTATAGTTATTTAAAACTATTAAACAATGTGCTTGTTCTACTATTATTCATTTGAAAGCAACAATAAGTTGCCCGGCAGTAGTGTGGATTGCAAAGCGCACTGGAATTTGTGTTCGTTGCAGTAAAACTAACTAAGAATAAAATATGTATTGTTACCGGAAAACTTACACAGTCAATTACTTCATTTAATTTTAAGAAATAAATGAATAATTCATTTTTACAGAGAAGTAAATACCATACCCCCCAAGATAGGAATTTGAAGTAGTAACTCACACCACTTTAAAACCTCTCTTACCTGGTAATATTCTGTATCCTTTGTCATCGGCAACGAACCGAGTGTTGTATGTCACCCCGTCGGGCCCGATCCATGAAAACATTCCCGTAATTGTCCAGACATCTCCAACAAACTTCCCTTCTTCCTCGCGTTCGGTGCCGTCACTGTTGCGGTACCTGGTGATAACAGATATTATAATGTATTAAATATAAATTCAGATTTCAATTTATTTTTTGTTGGAATAAAGATTTACACTAGAAGGTATAAATAGGATTCTTCTGTCGTCTTATAGCCGAATATTGTTAACAGAATCTAATATTTGTTTCTTTTAAATGGAATTTAAAAGGCCCTTCTATTTGTTTCATCCACCAACTTTACCGTAGCTTATTCAGAAACAAATAACAAATATATTATTTACTCATATATAATTATTTATAAATAATTATTTTATTAATTTATGTTTAGGGAAACATCTTTAATGTATATTTTTCAAAAGCTTCTAGAAAATATACAGTCAAAACAACGAGTTATATTGATATTGATTTGGGCTATCTACAGAGTATAGTAAAATGCAGACCCAAGCAAACACAGACTTTAAAAATTGTAAAACTTAAAACAACAACGTTAATACTTTATATTTTTATTTTACTATAGACGCGCAGATTTAAGGAACATTACAGACTTGCATTTTGTTGATATATTAATTATTATTACAAATAATCATACATTTGTATCATTATTTGTAATTTAGAGGTGAAAACGCCACTACTTATTACGCATAATAAGAGTATTGACATAAAAATGGACATTGAGATTAGAGTGCGTCCAAAAAATAAATGAAAAAAACTATTTCGTAAAGTTATTTACTACATGAAATGATGAGAAAAAACAATAATCTGCAAAGAATACTCGAAATCTGAATTTAAAAAATTAAATATTTCTAACGGACCAAAAACAGTGATATACTGGAGAAGGAGCCAATTCGGCTAAATTAAAGTGTTGGACACAGTGATCACAATTACAGCATAGTTAGTGTTTACAAAAATAATAATTAATATACCTGAATTTATAGTTATCAACTCCTACATTGTTGAATTCTTCTATAGTTACCACAGCATTCTGAGATTGCACAAAGACAATTGCAGTTAGAAGAGTGCAAACCTGTAAAAACACAGTTTACGATTTAAATTTTAAACAATTTTAAGTCGATATAAATGTGAATTAAAAGTTATGCATTTTTTTTTTAATTTATAGCTAACTAACTTATTACTGTTATGTAAAATGGCAATAAAAAAGTAATTGATAATTTTAAATGATAGGATTTTATAAAAAAATATAGTTTCCAAGTTCACTTCATTAGATGATTTGAGTGCAATTTTCTTGCAGTATTTGTAATAAAAGATATAACATATTTCATTGAGAATAAGAATACGTATTTTTAAAGGCATTTGAAAGCTAAATGTGTTAGAAAATATTCAGTTATTGGTTTGGGGAGAGTGGCTTTTTTACTACTAAAGTAATGATTTAAAGTGATTCACTAATTTATAGAGTCTGAATAAGCACGTAAATCAATTTTGAATTCAGATACTTTAGTAACAGGATTTTCAAATGAATTACTTTTATAAATGTTTACCAAATTTATAAGTAAACTAAGTAATAAGAAGAATCACCTAAGCCTATACTATGCATCATTCTTAAACAGCCATTAATGTGTTACATAATTAATTATTTTGTTAAATTAACTTAATATAAATATTCTTACTTTAAATGATACAATTCTGAAGGTTTTAAGTTGTAGTTTAAGAATACTCAATGTAATAACGTATAAAGTGTCAAAAGTACAACGATATTTTTCAAAAAACTGATTCAGGTCTTCAAATAAAACAAAACGTTGTTTTAAACATATACTAGGATAAACTCTTGATTATCCTTCTTTTTACGAGTAATTATATTAAATTTTATAATATTATATACATCTTTAATAAAATTCAGCATTAGTAAATATATTTAAACAATTAAAAGAAAAGCGTTTTTTTAACCTGTAAAACACAAAGAAATATAGCTTTATAAGTTTTATAAGAATGAACCTGGTCTTTTTTTTAGAATATTTACCGCATTATTACAAGTTCCTAAGTTCTATTAAAAGCTCAAGGATGGAAATAAAAATACTAGCAATAACTACCACAATAAGTGAATTAAATATGCTGTTTATTTACAATGCTAATGTAAATAGTTTTATTGCCAAATTATTTAATGCATTGTACGAAAAATTACGAAAATTGTTTCCTACAACTAAATTAATTATTTATTAGATAAAAAAAGTTATTTAGAGGTAGGTATATTCATACTAATAACAACAACAAAAAATACTAACAAATATTACATATCCTACAAGATTTTAAAAGTATCTGAGAATATTATTTGTCAATCACTCTTTATATATAAGATCATCAATTAAAATTTTAATTTCTTTTTTACAGCAAATTTTGATTTATCCACACACAAAATAGTACTTAAACATATCCATAATATAATGTAGAAGATGTGAGTAAATATAATTTTGTATTATTTATATTAACACAGACACAGAAACCACTAAGAAAACACAACACTAAAACTTAAATGCACCTAATATTTATCCTAATACAATTTAACACTTACTAGAACTAGCATGGCTGCTAAGTGTCACCTGCTGAAGTTATCAAAGAAATGATGCACTGAAGGCTAAGTGCAGTCTAACATCTTTATGGTGCATCAACAATCTCTCGGAAGAACTATACAGAAGATGACTATGGTAAGACCTTCATTGCACTGCCGTCTTAATGTGTAGGTACGCAAGGTTTCCACTGTTAGTGTAAGGATTATCAAAGGAATATCTCACGATTTTATGAGATTATGTAAAGTTGGTAATTTGCTGGAGATGCTATGGAGTAAAACTATTTATTGTGAGAATAGCTTTGCATAATGTTTACTATAAAATTTTACATTAAAATATATTGTATACCTTTTATATTTTCAAGGCAATTGAGTATATATATATATATTTATACATATAAAACAATGGACAAACATATATAAAATATAATTATTACTGAAATAAAAAAATATGTTATCCCTATAATATAAAAAATAATATTATTTTGAATAAAAGGCCCGTAAAATGAAAAATAATGCAGGAAATATCAACAATTGGTAAAGTAAATATAATAAACTGAAACCACCTTTTGACTTTCCGTTATATTATTTTAATTTTGTATCTATAATTATTTAAAAAATAACATATTTCAAATTTTAGATTTAAATTTATTAAACATTTTGCCTTGGCATGACAATTCCATTGCTAATATTATCTGTAAGTATTCAAAGTTATTTAGTGATTAATTTATGGATCTCGTGGTTCTTACAGAATATTATTGTTTTCTGTTAGGAAAGAACACAGTAAATTATACTATATGCAAATATTTTATACTTTACAATAAATCCTATTATCATATTTTTAAGAAATATAGCAGTTAAATTATATTTTTCAAATCTTTTTTATGCATTTAAACTTAATAAAGTACAATTATTTATCTTTAGAATGTTCGCCTACACCAGAAAAGTATGTACACACATATTTATTTATTTAATACTTAGGTTTTATATACGTTCTTGTTCGTATTCAGGGCGCCGTAGAGAAATTCACCTATCGTACCAACCAAGTAGTGATTAAGTTGAAAAGTAAAATGTATGTAGTATACAGTCATTTGTATTCTTACTTCCTACTAAATATTTTAATCGGTAAAATATATCAACTTGTTTGAACATATAGGTTTACATGTATAATATTAAGTTCACAATAGAGCGAGTTGTTGCAGTTTTTTACCTCAAAAGAAAGAAAGGTATTGGTCTTGTAAATCAAATTCTTATTTAATGTTAGCATTAAACTTAGCATTATAGACTAGTTTTTATGTCAGGGATGTATCCTCAATTTTGTTTTACTTCCAAGAACAATGTGTTAATATCTACGAGAATATAACTTAAAATATTTTCACCAATTTTATTTGGCAAAAGAAGCAACATATTCTTGAACATTTCTATTTCCTTTATTTCAGACAACCAGTGTTCGTAGTCATACTTTACACATCTTGACAAGAATACAGATTATTCTAACAAAACGATTTACAAACATTTTGTATGTTAAGTAAGTTTTAAAATAAATATATACATGAGGTTAAATTATTGACTCTAACTTATTATTATAACTATGTTTAGAACATGATAAGTATTAAACTCTAAAAGAGTGAATTTACTAGAAAGTATTAAAGTAAAATCATTCCGGGAAAACAAAGTTACAAAGTTAGAAAGAACATATATTTTTTGTTATTTTTGGTAACATTACATTTTCTAAAAACATTTTAAAGAAAGTTGTATAACATTTGTACGATATGCAGGAATGTTTAAATTATTCACCACTGAATTATGTTTAGAAATTTCTGAGATTACTACAAACAAGGGCACACACGAAGTTTACTATTTTTATTATTAGTAAGAATACGCCGCACCATTATATCTTAAAAACTAAAATGTAAATATTATTTTAGAAAACATTAAGTATTTGTTTCTAACATTTGCGATATATTTAAATAATATATGAACTGACACTGTGGAATGCAAATAGTATAATGTATAAATTACCATTGGATTTCTTTAGTTGCGTCATTCGGCATACGCCAATGTTGTAAGAAGATAGCTTACTTTTATCTACTGCGTCATGTAGTTTATTGTTAACATAATACAAAACCAGTACCTCAGGCCTACGAGGAAGTGATAAGGCCTTCAAAGGCAATAATTATATGGGCATGTAATAGTTATATGCCGAGGAAAGTTAGACATCACAAGGCAGATGTGAAATACTTTTGAAACGAAGAAATATCCCATCTGTATCATCATACAGGCCTATTTGCCTCCTAGACACTATGGATAAACTTTTGGAAGGATTAATCCTCCAACGACTTTAGTCGTTCATCCAGGGAGAAAATATATATCAAACCAACAATACGGATTTAGGAAAGGACGGTTTACAGTTGATGCTTTAAAATCAGTCATAGATATGATGGAGGCTGGTAAACAGGAGGATTTTGTGCTCTGGTGGCAATAGATGTAAAAAATGCTTTCAACTCCGCCAGATGGAGGGATGTTTTGGTAGCTCTTACCCAGAAAAAAGTTCCGGAATACCTAATGAGACTATTAGACGATTACTTTAACTCTAGGAACATACTGTTCAAAGGACAAAGTACAACTATTAGAGAGGAAATGACCTTCGGCGCACCCCAAGGCTCGCGAATAGGTCCTTTCCTGTGGAACGTAATGTATGATTTTCTGCTACAAATGGAGCTCCCTGGCTACTCAAAAATAATTGGCTTTGCGGATGATGCAATAATAGTCTGTCCTGCAGATAATGTTGCTATTCTAGAGACACAAACGAACGAATGTCTGGATCGCGTGAAACGTTGGCTGGAAAAAAGATCTCGCCAAATGGCAATACAGAAAACGGAAGCAGTACTGGTTACCAATAGAAGAGCCTTCGCATATCCTAAAATATATATTGACTGGAGCGAAATTCAATGTAAAAAAAGTATGACGTATCTGGGAATGGAACAGGATAATAGACTTAACTTTGGGAAGCACATAAACAAAGTAGCAGAAAAGGCAATGCACACGGGAGTAAGTTTAGTGAGCATGATGCCAAATCTAAGGGGACCTAAGGCAGGTAAAAGGAGATAGCAAGTGTAGTGCACTCTAAGATTCTGTACGCGACACGTATATGGGCGGCAGCATTAGACAAGGCAAACAACCGAAGGAAACTAGCGGCAGTACAACGGCATAGAGAATCACCTCAGCATTTCGCGCAGTGTCGGAGAGTGCAGTGTTGGTCTTGGCAGGAGTTCCTCCAATAAATGTTTTAGTATTAGAGAGCAAGGAAGTGTACAATACCATCTTGCTCCAAGTACAGATATATAAGAAAGCAGTAAGAACGGAGGTTAAGCTAGGCTCATGGAGAAATGGCAAACTACATGGGAAGAGGGACAAACGGGACGATGGATCTACAGATTGATTCCTAATCTGAGCGTATGGACGGATAGACGGCAAGGGGAGTCGAATTTATGTATCACTTAAGCCTTGATCTGGCATGGATGTTTTAATTCGTATCTTCATAGGTTTTTTATTGTACAGTCACCCGGGTGTTCATACTGTGGGGCGGAAATGGACAATGTAGAACACACTATTTTCAGCTGTCCTAAACGGAAGAAAAATAGAGGTAAATTTAGGCTAGAGATAGGTGGAAAAATGACACCGAATAATATGGCACATCAGATGCTACAGTCAGCCAAAAAATGGAACGCAGTGGGCAGCTTTTTACGTCAGGTATTGGAGGAAAAATCGGAGAATAGTAGGAATATAGCTCTGTAGAAAAGGTTGCCGATTAAGGCAAATGTGGTACCACGCCAACGTAATGCGGTATAGCGTGTGACAGAATAATTATTTTAATTAAATAACAGGACCAACCGGCGCTAGTTGGTAATTATTACTATAGTTATATTTTCAACTGCCAAAAAGGACGATAAACATATTTATAAATATTTCTCATAGTTCTTTAATATCCAACTGCGATGTTACATTTAGGAGGTAGCTAGTAAGAATTTAAGTTAATTAATTATAATAAAACAATACCTAATACACTATGTGTATTTTGGTCAAAAAATCTATTTACGGTTTCTTGAAGTACAAACACAGACAAGGTCGAGAGCAGTTCGGGTTTCTTTGTTTATTCTTCTGTCTGGTTTTTGTCAATAATTATTAAGTTAGCCTACACACAATAAAAACGAATAAACTATTTTAAACATAATTTGATCTGAACAAATATGGTACTTTAAGGTTGTTTAAATATTAAAATGTTAGAATATTAGAAAATTAAATTAGTTTTTACGTTCCGAATTTTAAACGAGCTCCATTTGTTCATTATAAACATATCAAAAATGTAGCATGAAAGATTCATACAATAAAATATCTACTTAAATCTAGTCTACTTCCAAAGTTTAATTATATATATATATAATAATACATACTCACATTATCATAATATATGTAAAGTAGAGTTTTAGGAAATATGTTTTATGAAGGTTTTTATAATTTTGATTGTTCCTAATAAATCAACTGCAGAAGTTGGTGCCTTATTCTAGCCTGTATACTTTTGACTGTGTTTACAATTAATTGTGTAAAATATGTTTTTGAAAACTTATTTACTCGAATATTATTTTCTTACGAGAAAGGATTTGCTGCTCAAATCCGTTTTAATTTGAGAACTTAATATTTTATTGTTTTTATTGCTAATAATATACTCTCCTGAACAAACTCCTACTTGAGAAATTTTCTAAAACTTATCCAAGATTAAACAATGTTAAATTACGGAAAAAATATAAAACTTACATATAATAAATTTCAAGTTTCAAAGTTTGTCTCAGGAATATAAAATAAACGGGATTAAAAATCAACCATAAAAATAACTTCAATCGTTTTTAAATTGAGAAATAAATACAGATTTGTATGTTTAGTATCTAAAAAGTTAAATTTAAATTTTGTTTAAAAAATGGAAGCGCAAGAAAAATAATTACAAATTCACACTATCCATCACATTCATAAAACAATTATATTCGGTAAAACAATTGTGATATAAAATGTGGTAACAAACGATACTCTAGGTTTTGGATTACAGCACGAATTATTTTTCAAATTATATTCATTCTATTAACAAAAAATATATAACTGCAAGTATTTACTAAACCTTCTTCCAAAATATGTTAACTATAAAAGATAATACAATTTCTTTATAAATAACATAAGATACAACCAAGTAATATTGCCAACGGTTTACCTTTTCAAACTCAAATTTTCCAACATTAAAAGTTTTAAATTTTGGGAAAATTATAAAACTTATATCTAATAAATCTATAATTGCAAACTAGGTCTTATTAATAATAAACGGGAGTTTAACATTAAATATCGCTTGTGCGTTTAATACATTAAAGGAGATTTGATAATTTGCACAGTCTGTTACATACGAATTATAGTTTATTTATTCAGGTAAACCATTAACAAATGTTAATAGTGTATCTTCAAATACGATATATTGTTCTTAAAATTGCATATTGATCCCTGAATGAAGCTGTAGTACATGCAATGCATGCTCTCAAATTGCTGTGAAGCAATTATTGGGCTGATATTGGGCGCATATTTCAAAAACAGGTTAAATCTACTTTTTACAATTATTTTTTTTTAATAATTATATTTCTTGATAGTTGCAATATAGTTGTGTTTCTAGTTTATATGTGTTGTCAAATGAAATTATATTAAGACAAATGCAAAATCATATTTGAAATTTTATTAGAAAATAGCAAACAAAAATAAAATTGTATTTAAATGTCGGAATAGAATGAATAATGTATGTCTTACCAGTAAAGTTGTAAATTGTTAAACTAGTAAGTTTTCTTATCATACTTTATTAAAATTATAAAGTTAAAATGTATAAAAACTTTTGATAAGTTGATTTAAATATTTATGTTTATAAATAAAGTATATAATCATTAATGTTATTTGTTGACATTTCGGTAAACTAGAAGACAGTTCTAGTAAACTGGGGGTCTAGAAAGATAAATTCCCGATGTATTACAACATAATGCATATCCAAAGTGAGTTTTGATTGCATGTCTTATTCAAGTTAGTCAGTTGCAGTTGTTCTGTTGACAGTTGTTATCTGTTGTTCCAGACAACAGTTGCATATTAACAACAACAGTAAATCAAACTATGATAGGCTATAAGAAAACGTCCAGTTCTCATGGATGTTGGACCATCACTGAGTTTGTGTTGCATAAAACTATGTTTTCCAATTGTAACAACAAAAAAAAACTGATAAACAACAGTCTAATTCCATATGATTATATTATTCAATACCGTTTAGGAGGGTTTATAGCTTGTTTGTTCCAAAACTAAAGGATTCATACCTTTCTACAAATGCTCAGTTACACCATGATTGACCCCTCACTTAATTGATTGACTTACTTAACCTCTTGAATTGATTTAAACTGATAATAGACCACTGACTTACGGCATCCAACATCGGATAAATTCACATGTTTCAGATTTTTTGGTACGTTGTTAGGGTACCTACCAGTAGTGTAAAACCAAGTTTGCAGCTTCGAAAAACTTGTGCTAACTTAGTAGAGCTCGAAAAACCTCAAAATGTTCCCACTGATTTCAGTTTTTGGCCCAAAACTCCTAAAAGATTCAGGACCTCAAAAATTTGAATTTTTTTTTCAAAAGTGCAAAATTTCAGTTTATGTCGTCTGCCGGGCTAAGTATTGGCTAAAATAATCATTCTACGAGAAAATTTATTGGAGATGAAGTTGTAGAGACAATATTTATCTTTCATTTAATCCCAGAAAGAAGTCTGTAGGCCAGACAGGTATCTCGTTATCTTAGAAAAACAAAAATGGGTTAAATCAGGGAGTGACAGATCGGAGCCTGGGGGAATACAACATTTAATTGCCATGGATATTCATAGTTATTACACATATTATTAGTAAAAAAAACGTATGAACGTACTTAACCAACTCCTATAAAAACGAGTGTACATCCGTACATACATACGTACCGTACGTACGTGAGTAACATATAATATAACTGCTGATTTCATCCATAATCTGTAATACTTAAACAAACCCAGTGTACATTATAGTTTGGGGTTATGTTTACAACTTCAATCGTTATAATTTCTTGTGAAGTTATTTTTTTAAATATGAGTTATAAAACTAATGTATGCTATAATATACGTTATAATATTTGCTTTGAGGTTATAAACTGTACATAAATACAACCTTTTAGCTTCAACATATTTGTTTATACAAATTTAAAGAAGAGATACATATTCGTTTAACTTCGGAAACATCGTCATCTTCGTATAACATATAAACATAATTTCTTCACTATAATATTAATCAATTTTAAATCATTTGATCTATCAATATGAAATAAAAAGCAATTATAAGATAGTATTTTTATCTTTCTTTAAATATATAATATGCAAATAAAAATGTTTAAGAAAAAGGATGTTGTGGATGTGAAACATTATAAACCCCGCTTACCTACACTTGTTCGAGATTTTAAAGTGTTATAACGTTTTGAAGAAGAAAATGTACAATGGCTTGCGTGCAGATTTTTAATCACAAGCGAAGAAACTCGGGAAAGTGCGTTGTCGTCTGTTCATAGAATGAAGATATGTTAACGTTATCTCAGTGATCCTGGCTATCAAAACGGTATCGGCTAAAAACTTGGTGTTAGTCAAGCTACGGTGTCTCGGACTGTCAATGCGGTAGTTGACAGTATAATTGCGCATTCAAATGAATGGATAAAGTTTCCAAATAACAACACTAAAATAACAGAGGCAAAACAGTTATGGCAAACTAAATATAAGTTTTTTTGGCAGCTATTGGTGTTGTGTATTGTACCCACATAGGGAGACTAAATCCAAAACTCCATGGAGATGAATACATTAGTTGGAAAGGTAAGCCTACTCTTAATGTTCAAGCCACTTTGTGATGCCAGAGAAATGTTCACTAGTTAGTTAGTTGGCCTGGACCCGTGCACGACTCCAGGATATGAAAGAAATCACAAGTGGCATTACAATTAAGAAATAAAGGAAATGTTGTGCTACTTGGTGATGACGGATAGAACCATGCCTCATGACTCCATTTAGAAATCCTACTCCTGGTGCAGAGGTAAATTATAACAAACTTTAAAAAAAAGAAAGAGTAATAACTGAAAAATGTTTTGGTCAACTGAAGCGGAAATTTCCTACCTTACAATACGTTTGTCGCGTGAAATTGGAAAATGTACCAAAAATAATCGTTACCTCCATAACGTTGAAATCGACGACACTGACGACGAGGAAGACCTAGACAGTCTGGTCTCTATCACCTTCTTATCCCAAGGATCAGCACCACACTAAGACGAACCTGGGCCTTCCACAAGATTTCGGTTTTGATCAAGATGTAATTGCGCGTCAAAGATAAGTAAGGCCAACGTTATTTATTCAGTTTGTTTTTGTTTGTTATTAATTATTATTATTATTATTACGTTAGTTTATTTTTACATTGGCCTAGTAAGACCCCGAGAAAAATCTCAGGCTGATTAATTAGATACACATCAGAAATACATCATTTAAAAAACAAACTATTTAAAAACAACATTAAGGCACTTATCTAGGCTTACCTAGTTATGCTGACGGGGATTTTTAACTCGGTAAATGTGTACAATAATAAGGATTATACAACTGTTGGTCTTTTTGTTAAACATTTTTATTTGCATATTATATATTTAAAGAAAGATAAAAATACTATCTTTTAATGGCTTTTTATTTCATATTGATAGATCAAATGATTTAGAAGTTATTAATATTATAGTGAAGAAATTAATAATGGAATATGTTTATATGTTATACGAATATGTACGATGTTTCTGAAGTTAAACGAATATTTATCTTCTTTAAATTTGTATAAACGAATATTTTCATGATAACAGCCTGTATTTATATACAGTTTATAATATCAAAGCGAATATTATAACGTATTATAGCAAAAATATTAGTTCTATAACTCATATTTAAAAAAAATCTACTTCACAAGATATTATAACGATTGAAGTTGTAAACATAACCTCAAACTATAATGCACACTGGGTTTGTTTAAGTATTACAGGTGATGGATGAAATCAGCAGTTATATTATATGTTACTCACGTACGTACGGTACGTATGTATGTACGGATGTACACTAGCTTTTATAGCAGTTGGTTAAGTACGTTCATACGTTTTTTTTTACTAATAATATGTGTAATAACTATGAATATCCATGGCAATTAAAGGTTGTATTCACTCAGGCTCCGATCTGTCCCTCCCCCTATTTAACCCATTTTTGTTTTTCTAAGATAACGAGATACCTGTTTGGCCTACAGACTTCGTTCTGGGCTTAAATTAAAGCTAAATATTGTCTCTACAACTCAATCTCCAGTAACTTTTCTCGTAGAATGAGTATTATAGCCAATATTTAGCCCGGAAGACGACAAAAACTGAAATTTTGCACTTTTTGAAAAAAAATCTAATTTTTGAGGTCCTGTATCTTGAAATTTATTGGACCTAAAAAAATTGGAATTGGGATGATATTGTAGGAAATATTCACTGCTTTAAAAAAGTATAGAGTAACTTTTTCCGTAGGAAGCACCTTTTTAGGAGTTTCGGGTCAAAAACTGAAATCAGTGGGAAAATTTCGAGGTTTTTCGAGCACCACGAAGTTAGCACAAGTCTTTCGAAGATTCAAACCTGGTTTTACACTACTGGTAGGTACTCTAACAACATACCAAAAAATCAGAAACACGTGAATTTATCCGATGTTTGCCATTTTTTTTTTTTTTTGTCTACCGTCAGTGGTCTATAACCCACAACTACAGATTTATAAAATCTAGAGGAAATATCGTTTTATATGTTCCAGTGTTCCAA
>JAGFPH010003078.1:101490-150714 GCA_018207615.1 Philaenus spumarius
GCATCAACAATCTCTCGGAAGAACTATACAGAAGATGACTATGGTAATACCTTCATCGCACTGCCGTCCTAATGTGTAGGTACACAAGGTTTCAAATGTTAGTGTAAGGAATTTCAAAGTAATATCTCACGATTTTATGAGATTATGTAAAGTTGGTAATTTGCTGGAGATGCGATGGAGTTAAATTATTTATTGTAAGAATAATTTTGCATAATTTTTACTTTTCATAAAATATAATTATTACAGAAATTAAATAATATGTTATCCCTATAATATAAAAAATAATATTATTTTGAATAAAAGGCCCGTAAAATGAAAAATAAATCAACAATTGGTAAAGTTAATATAATAAACTGAAACCACCTTTTGACTTTCCCTTATATTATTTAAATTTTTTATCTACAAATATTTAAAAAATAACATATTTCAAATTTTAGATTGAAATGCATTAAAAATTTTGCCTCGGCATGACAATTCCATTGCTAACATTATCTGTAAGTATTCAAAGTTATTTAGTGATTAATTTATGGATCTCGTGGTTCTTACAGAATATTATTGTTTTCTGTTAGGAAAGAACACAGTAAATTATACTTATATGCAAATATTTTATACTTTACAATACATCCTATTATCATATTTTTAAGAAATATATCAGTTAAATTATATTTTTCAAAATTTTATTTTTTTCTTACGCTTTTAAACTTATTAAAGTACAATTATTTATTTTTAGAATTTTCGCCTATACCAGAAAAGTATGTACACACATATTTATTTATTTAATACTTAGGTTTTATACGTTGTTGTTCGTATTCAGGGGCGCCGTAGAGAAATTCAGCTATCGTACCAACCGAGTAGTGATTAAGTTGAAAAGTAAAATGTATGTAGTATACAATCATTTTTATTCTTACTTCCTACTAAATATTTTAATCGGTAAAGTATATCAACTTGTTTGAACGTATAGGTTTGCATGCATAATATTAAGTTCGTAATAGAGCGATTTGTTGCAGTTTTTTACCACAAAGCAAAGAAAAGTTTTGGTCTTGATCGGTATATATAAATCTAATTTTTATTTAATAATAATACATAGCATGGTAGGCTAGTTTTTATGTCAGGGATATCCTCAATTTTGTTTTACTTCCAAGAACAATATGTTAATATATACGAGAATATAACTTAAAATATTTCCCCTAATTTTATTTGGCAAAGGAAGCAACATATTCTTGCACATTGATATTTTCTTTATTTCAGACAACCAGTGTTCGTAGTCATACTTTATCATCTGCACAAGAATACAGATTATTCTAACAAAACGATTTACAAACATTTTGTATGTTAAGTAAGTTTTAAAATAAATATATACGTGAGGTTAAATTATTGACTCTATATTATTATTATAACTGTGTTTAGAACATGATATGCATTAAACTCTAAAAGAGTGAATTTACTAGAAAGTATTAAAGTAAAGTCATTCCGGGAAAACAAAGTTACAAAGTTAGAAAACAAATATATTTTTTGTTATTTTTGATAACATTGCATTTTCTAAAAACCTTTTTAAGAAAGTTGTATAACATTTGTACGATATGTAGGAAAGTTTAAATTATTTAACACTAAATTAATTATGTTTAGAAATTTCTGAGATACTACAAACAAGGGAACACACGAAGTTTACTATTTTGATTATTAGTAAGAATACGCCGCACCATTATATCTTAAAAACTAAAGTGTAAATATTATATTCACTGCATTTGTTATTATTATTTCCGCTAAGATGCTTGAAACATTTGTCTTCTTGCGTATCCGCCTTTCTTAGCTTTGTCTCTCTCTCGCTTGACGAGTTACCCGAAACGCGTCAAACGAGAGAGAGACAAAGCTAAGAAAGGCGGATACGCAAGAAGACAAAAGTGTAAATGTTTTAGAAAACATTAAGTATTTGTTTATAATATTTGCGATATATTTAAATAATACTAGTGGACCCGGCAATGCTTCGCTATTGCTATTGCTTGATTTACCTAACCTAAAATTATATTCAGTTTTGATCCAAATCAGTTGTTGATCAAAATCAGCTGTTCATCAAAATCAGCTGTTTTAAGCTTTTCATACGAACAGCTGTTTTTTGTGCCCGTGATAAAATCAAAAGAAATCTTTCTTCTTCTTCCTTAAGATTGACCTTCCATAAGATTAACATTGAAACTTTGAGGGCTACTGGGGCATATCCCTGAGGACCGATGTAAATTATAATGGGATTCTACTCATCTACAGGACACTACCTTTCTAACGGTATGCGCGAATTTCTCCTACGATGCACACAAGCTGAGAAAAAAGAACGACACGTTTTGTGCTTTCCTATTAATATATAGATATGAACTGACACTGTGGAATGCAAATAGTATAATGTATTAATTACCATTGGATTTCTTTAGTTGCGTCATTCAGCATACGCCAATGTTGTAAAAAGATAGCTTACTTTTATCTACTGCGTCATGTAGTTTATTGTTAACGTAATACAAAACCAGTACCTCAGGCCTACGAGGAAGTGATAAGGCCTTCAAAGGCAATAATTATATTGGGGAGGTTTGTTGATAATACTGTAGAAACTCCTGTTGGCCGTAGTCGAATAAACTACGATAAATTAAATGCTTTGTTGAGTGGTATTGACTGGACTCATGTTTATAATGAGCAAAATGTTTGTAAGGCTTATACTATGTTGGAATTGGAGCTGTGTATCTCTAAAAGCAAAGAAGAGATTATTTATCAATGTAAATACACTAAACTTAAGCCCTGAGTTACTGATAATATCTGTAGAAGAATTAAGAAACGAAACTGTTTGTATAGGAAGGTTAAAGGTAGACCATTAGATGATAAGTTTCGATTGTATTATGTAGAATTTAGGAATAGATTGAATCGTGATATTAAGTTAGCAAAACTATCCTACTATCACAACAAATTTGGAGATGGATTTAATAAGAATTCTAAAGCCACTTGGAGCGCTATTAAAGAATTAACTGGGCAAAGTAGATCAAAAAAAGACTGGAACTTGAATGTTAATAATATGATTATTCAGGATATAGAACAAATAGCAAATCAATTTAACACATATTTTTTATCCGTATTTAAAGAAGTAGTAGGAAATGAACGGACTCCATTAAATTTTAATAATCTGATATATAAAAATGTATTTAGATTAAAGCAGGAAAAATCTTCTATTTTTATAGGATCGGTTTGTTGCCATGAGGTCGAGAAAGCAATAAAGTCACTTAAGAATGGGAAATCACCGGGTATTGATGGAATAAATTCTGTAATAGTAAAAAATATCTATAAAAATATTATTGATGTGATTACATTCATTGTAAATCTTAGCTTTAATACAGGTGTCTTTCCTGACAGACTCAAAAGTGCTGTTGTAGTTCCGATTCATAAAAGTGGCTCCTTTTCGGATAGTGCAAACTATAGACCAATTTCTTTGATTTCAACTTTTTCGAAAATAATAGAAAAAATTATGAAAGACAAATTGTTAAATTTTCTTAACAAAACACATTTTTTAAGTGATAATCAGTTTGGTTTCAGAGTGGGAGTAAGCACGGAGTCGGCTTTATTGAGTTTTATGAATATAATTAATGAAGGTATAAATGACAATAAATGTGTAAGCGGGCTTTTCCTTGACATTAAGAAAGCATTTGACACGGTAGACCATGGGATTCTTTTGTATAAATTGTTTAATTGTGGAATTCGTGGTGTGGTGTACGACTGGTTTCAGAGCTACCTTAAAGCTAGAAAACAGTGTGTCAAAATTAATGAAACTTTTAGTCAAATGGGAGAAATTACCCATGGTGTACCACAGGGCTCGGTACTAGGGGCAATTTTATTTATTATATATGTTAACGACCTTTGCGCAGCCAAATTTAATGGCCGGATAACAGCTTTTGCGGATGATACTGCACTTGTATATGTAGGAGATTCGTGGACTGAACTAGATAACAAAATTAATTTGGAATTACTGTCTCTGAAATGGTGGTTTGCCAACAATAAATTAGTGCTAAACGCTAAAAAATCTAATTATATGCACTTTTGTCTGAAAGGTGATACCTGTTTACCCAGTAGGATATTGTATAAATGTATGGATTGTTTATGCGAGGGAAATGAGTGTATTTTGTGTGCTAGAGTACTCAAAGTTAAGCAAACTAAGTATTTAGGGGTTATTATGGACGAGGAATTAAATTGGAAGAATCATATTTTAAAATTAAAATCAAAGTTAATTTCATGCATCCGTTTGTTTTACTTCCTTCGAGACCTCTGCTCGATAAAGACAATGCGTTGTTTATACTTTGCACTTGTGCATAGTAGATTGGATTATGGGATTGTGTGTTGGGAGGGGGGGACTTTCCGGACATCTTTGAAGCAAATTGAGTGCTGCAGAAGTTTTTTGTTAGACTCATTTTGAAAAAATATAAACGTGAACCTTCATACCCTTGCTTTCTTGGTCTCGGCGTTCTTCCTCTGAGACGTATGTTTATATATAAAGTTTTGAAAATTTTCTATCTGAGAAGCGGAAATTCTCCATGCTCTGATAGCAATTATAGAAAAATACTTAGGAAAAATACTTAGGAAAAATAATCACCGAGTGCCAAAGCCTACCAAAACCTTCTTTATGAGAACATTTAATTTTTTGGCTCCGTGGTTGTTTAACAAATTACCTCAAGACATTAAATGCTTGGAGAGTCCGAGAAAATTTCTTAGAGGTGTAAGGGGTTTGTTGCTGGTTTGCAAGGATGTAGAAGAGTTATTGTACATCCCGCAGTAACCGCTTTGTAGGAGTAATACATTTCTTGGTCTGGTGTTGACCTTTTTGTATTTGAGCGTCACTTTTCTTTTACTATCGTAATACCCTTTGAAGCGGAAATTGTGGCTGTATTAGATTCCATTTTCAATTTGTTAGGCTAAATTAATGTTTCGTGAAGGTTTTAAATGTACCTGGATGAAAGGGGCATGTTGTGATGGCAGGGATCCTGCACTCAAGGTACTTGATTGTATATCTCAATATTAATATAATTTTTTGAGTAAAAAAAAGTGATTATAATTTTCTTTTGGAAAATGGGAATTTAAATGTATTGTTACTGCAGCCGCACTGAATTCTGTTTTAAATTGAAATTTTTGTTTATAATTTTTGTAATGTAACCCCTAAGCAGGCGGATAGCCTTAGGGGCCCTATATTGCGTTTTCTCTAGGATAAATATTTTATTTCCTTAAAGAATTGCTTATTTTATAAATGTGTATTTTATTTTGTAACATTCTATTGTAGTTCTTTTATAATTCTTGTTATTTTAAGTTAGTTAGTATTATTGTCATATTTAGAGTTATGTATAAATAGAAAAGGAAGAAAATACAAATGTATTTAATTTTGTTCAAAAGCAATAAATAAATAAATAAAAATAAATAAATAAATAAATTATATGGGCATGTAATAGTTCTATGCCAAGAAAATGTAGACATCACAAGGCAGATGTGAAATACTGGTTGAACGAAGAAATATCCCATCTGTATCATCATACAGGCCTATTTGCCTCCTAGACACGATAGGTAAACTGTTGGAAGGATTAATCCTACAACGACTTTAGTCGTTCATCCAGGGAGAAAAATATATATCAAACCAACAATACGGATTTAGGAAAGGACGCTTTACAGTTGATGCTATAAAATCAGTCATAGATAGGGCTGGTAAACAGGAGGATTTTGTGCTCTGGTGGCAATAGATGTAAAAAATGCTTTCAACTCCGCCAGATGGAGGGATGTTTTGGTAGCTCTTATCCAGAAAAAAGTTCCGGAATACCTAATGAGACTATTAGACGATTATTTTAACTCTAGGAACATACTGTTCGAAGGACAAAGTATAACTATTAGAGAGGAAATGACCTGCGGCGCACACCAAGGCTCGCGAATAGGTCCTTTCCTATGGAACGTAATGTATGATGTTCTGCTATAAATGGAGCTCCCTGGTGACTCAAAAATAATTGGCTTTGCTGACGATGCAATACTAGTCTGTTTTACAGATAATGTTGCTATTCTAGAGACACAAACGAACCAATGTCTGGATCGTGTGAAACGTTGGCTGGAAAAAAGATCTCACCAAATGGCAATACAGAAAACGGAAGCAGTACTGGTTACTAATAGAAGAGCCTTCGCATATCCTAAAATATATATTGACTGGAGCGAAATCCAATGTAAAAAAAGTATGACTTATCTGGGAATGGAACAGGATAATAGACTTAGCTTTCGGAAGCACATAAACAAAGTAGCAGAAAAGGCAAGCACACGGGAGCAAGCTTAGTGAGGATGATGCCGAATCTAAGTGGACCTAAAGCAGGTAAAAGGAGATTGATAGCTAGTGTAGTGCACTCTAAGATTCTGTACGCGACACGTATATGGGCGGCAGCATTAGACAAGGCAAAAATCCGAAGGAAACTAGCGGCAGTACAACGGCATTGAAAATCACATCGGCATATCGAGAAGTGTCGGAGAGTGCAGTGTTGGTCTTGGCAGGAGTTCCTCCAATACATGTTTTAGTATTAGAGAGCAAGGAAGTGTACAATACCCTCTTGCTCCAGGAACACATATATAAGAAAGCAGTAAGAACGGAGGCTAAGCTAGGCTCATGAAGAAATGACAAACTACATGGGAAGAGGGACAAATGGGACGATGGATCTACAGATTGATTCCTAATCTAAGTGTGTGGATGGATAGACGGTATGGGGAGACGAATTTATGTCTCACTTAAGCCTTGATCAGGCATGGATGATTTTAATTCGTACCTCCATAGGTTTTTTATTGTACAGTCACCCGGGTGTTCATACTGTGGAAACGAAATGGACAATGTAGAACACACTATTTTCAGGTGCCCTGAGTGGAAGAAAAATAGAGATAAATTAAGGCTAGAGGTAGGTGGAAAAATGACACCGAATAATATGGAATATCAGATGCTACAGTCAGCCAAAAAATGGAACGCAGTGGACAGCTATTTACGTCAGGTATTGGAGGAAAAATCGGAGAATAGTAGGAATATAGCTCCGTAGAAAAGGTTGCCGATTAAGGCAAATGTGGCTCCACGCCAAAGTAATGCGGTATGGCGTAAATAATTATTTTAATTAAATCACAGGACCAACCGGCACTAGTTGGTAATTATTACTAAAGTTTTATTTTCAACTGCCAAAACGGACGATAAACATATTTATAATTATTTCTCATAGTTCTTTAATCTCCAACTGCGATGTTACATTTAAGTAACTAGTAAGCATTTAAGTTAATCAATTATAATAAAACAATACCTAATACACTATGTGAGTGTTGGTCAAAAAATCTATTTACGGTTTCTTAAAAGTACAAACACAGACAAGGTCGAGAGCATTTCGGGTTTCTTTGTTTATTCTCCTGTCTGGTTTTTGTCAATAATTATTAAGTTAGTCTACACACAATAACAACGAATAAACTATTTTAAACATAATTTGATCTGAACAAATATGGTACTTTAAGCTTGTTTAAATATTATAATGTTAGAGATATTTTTACGTTCTGAATTTTAAACTAGCTCCATTTGTTCATTATAAACATATAAAAAATGTAGCATGAAAGATTCATACAATAAAATATCTACTTAAATTCAATATCTAGTCTACTTCCAAAGTTTAATTTTTTTATATATATAATAATACATACTCACATTGTCATAATATTTGTAAAGTAGAGTTTTAGGAAATATGTTTTATGAAGGTTTTTATAATTTTGATTGTCCCTAATAAATCAACTCCAGAAGTTGGTGCCCTATTCTAGCCTGTATACGTTTGACTGTGTTTACAATTAATTGTGTAAAACATGTTTTTGAAATCTTATTTACTCGAATATTATTTTCTTACGAGGAAGGATTTGCTGCTCAAATCCGTTTTAATTTGAGAACTTAATATTTTATTGTTTTTATTGCTAATAATATACTCTTCTGAACAAACTCCTACTTTAGAAATTTTCTAAAACTTATGCAAGATTATAAACAATGTTAAATTGCGGAAAAAATTTAAAACTTACATATAATAAATTTCAAGTTTCAAAGTTTGTCTCAGTAACATAAAATAAACGGGATTAAAAAATCAACCATAAAAATAACTTCAATCGTTTTTAAATTGAGACCAAAATACAGATTTTTATGTTTAGTATCTAAAAAGTTAAATTTAAATTTTGTTTAAAAAATGGAAGCGCAAGAAAAATAATTAGAAATTCACACTATTCATCATATTCATAAAACAATAATATTCGGTAAAAAACAATTGTGATATAAAATGTGGTAACAAACAATACTCTAGGTTTTGGATTACAGAACGAATTATTTTTCAAATTATATTTATTCTATTAACAAAAAATATATAACTACAATTATTTACTAAACCTTCTTCCAAAATATGTTAACTATAAAAGATAATACAATTTCTTTATAAATAACATAAGATACTACTAAGTAATATTGTCAACGGTTTACCTTTTCAAACTCCAATTTTTTAACATTAAAAGTTTTAAATTTCGGGAAAATTATAAAACTTATATCTAATAAATCTATAATTGCAAACTAGGTCTCAGGAATAATAAACGGGAGTTTAACATTAAATATCGCTTGTGCGTTTAATACATTAAAGAAGATTTGATAATTTGCACAGTCTGTTACATACGAATTATAGTTTATTTATTCGGGTAAACCATTAACAAATGTTAATAGTGTATCTTCAAATACGATATATTGTTCTTAAAATTGCATATTGATCCCTGAATGAAGCATGCATGCATTGCATTGCATGCTCTCAAATTGATGTGAAGCAGTTATTGGGCTGATATTGGGCGCATATTTCAAAAACAGATTAAATCTACTTTTTACAATTATTATTATTTTTATTTATAATTATATTTCTTGATAGTTACAATATAGTTGTGTTTCTAGTTTATATGTGTTGTCAAATGAAATTATATTAAGACAAATACAAAATCATATTTGGAATTTTATTAGAAAATAGCAAACAAAAATTAAATTGTATTTAAATGTCGGAATAGAATGAATAATGAATGTCTTGCCAGTAAAGTTTTAACTTGTTAAACTAGTAAGTTTTCTTATTATACTTTATTCAAATTATAAAGTTAAAACTTATAAAAACTTTTGATAAGTTAATTTAAATAAAGTATATAAACATTAATGTTATTTGTTGACAGTTTGGTAAACTAGAAGATAGTTCTAGTAAACTGGGGGTCTAGAAAGATAAATCCTCAATGTATTACAACGTGTCCATTAATGTACACTCAAAGTGAGTTTTGATTGCATGTCTTGTTCCAGTTAGCAGTTGCAGTTGTTCTGTTGACAGTTGTTACCTATCTGTTGTTCCAGATATCAGTTGCATATTAACAGCAGTAAATCAAACTATCATAGGCTATAAGAGAACGTCCAGTCCTCATGGATGTTGGACCATCACTGAGTTTGTGTTGCATAAAACTATGTTTTCCTATTGTAACAAAAAAATAAACTGATAAACAACAGTCCTATTCCCCACGCTTATATTGTTCAATGCCGTTTAGGAGGGTTTATAGCTCGTTTGTTCCAAAACTAAAGGATTCATACCTTTCTACAAATGCTCAGTTACACCATGATTGACCCCTCACTTAATAGAATTAACTCAATTAACCTCTTGAATTGATTTAAACTAATAATAGACCACTGACTTACGACATCCAACATCGGATAAATTCACATGTTTCAGATTTTTTGGTATGTTGTTAGGGTACCTACCAGTAGTGTAAACCCAAGTTTGAAGCTTCGAAAGACTTGTGCTAACTTCGTGGTGCTCAAAAACATCGAAATTTTCCAACTGATTTCAGTTTTTGGCCCAAAACTCCTAAAAGATACAGTACCTCAAATATTTGAATTTTTTGTTCAAAAAGTGCAAAATTTTAGTTTATGTTGTCTTACGGGCTAAGTATTGGCTAAAATACTCATTCTACGAGAAAATTTATTGAAGATGAAGTTGTAGAGACAATATTTAGCTTTCATTTAAGCCTAGAACGAAGTATGTAGCACAAACAGGTATCTCGTTATCTTAGAAAAACAAAAATGGGTTAAATCGGGGGAGTGACAGATCGGAGCCTGAGTGAATACAACCTTTAATTGCCATGGATATTCATAGTTATTACACATATTATTAGTAAAAAAAACGTATGAACGTACTAACCAACTCCTATAAAAGCTAGTGTACATCCGTACATACATACGTACCGTTCGTACGTGAGTAACATATAATATAACTGCTGATTTCATCCATCACCTGTAATACTTAAACAAACCCAGTGTGCATTATAGTTTGGGGTTATGTTTACAACTTCAATCGTTATAATTTCTTGTGAAGTTATTTTTTTTAATATGAGTTATAAAACTAATGTATGCTATAATATACGTTATAATATTTGCTTTGAGGTTATAAACTGTACATAAATACAACCTTTTAGTTTCAACATATTTGTTTATACAAATTTAAAGAAGAGATACATATTCGTTTAACTTCGGAAACATCGTCATCTTCGTATAACATATAAACATATTCCATTATTAATTTCTTCACTATAATATTAATAAATTTTAAATCATTTGATCTATCAATATGAAATAAAAAGCAATTAAAAGATAGTATTTTTATCTTTCTTTAAATATATAATATGCAAATAAAAATGTTTAAGAAAAAGGATGTTGTGGATGTGAAACATTATAAACCCCGCTTACCTACACTTGTTCGAGATTTTAAAGTGTTATAACATTTGAAGAAGAAAATGTACAATGGCTTGCGGGCAGATTTTTAGGCACAAGCGAAGAAACTCGGGGAAGTGCGTTGTCGTCTGTTCATAGAATGAAGATATGTTAACGTTATCTCAGTGATCCTGGCTATCAAAATGGTATCGGCGAAAAACTTGGTGTTAGTCAAGCTACGGTGTCTCGGACTGTCAATGCGGTAGTTGACAGTATAATTGCGCATGCAAATGAATGGATAAAGTTTCCAAATAACAAAACTAAAATAACAGAGGCAAAACAGTTATGGCAAACTAAATATAAGTTTTTTTGGCAGCTATTGGTGTTGTGTATTGTACCCACATAGGGAGACTAAATCCAAAACTCCATGGAGATGAATACATTAGTTGGAAAGGTAAGCCTACTCTGAATGTTCAAACCACTTGTGATGCCAGAGAAATGTTCACTAGTGCGTTAGTTGGCCTGGACCAGTGCACGACTCCAGGATATGAAAGAAATCACAAGTGGCATTACAATTAAGAAATAAAGGAAATGTTGTGCTACTTGGTGATGACGGATAGAACCATGCCTCATGATGACTCCATTTAGAAATCCTACTCCTGGTGCAGAGGTAAATTATAACAAACTTTAAAAAAAGAAAGAGTAATAACTGAAAGATGTTTTGGTCAAATGAAGCGGAGATTTCCTACCTTACAATACGATTGTCGCGTGAAATTGGAAAATGTACCAAAAATAATCGTTACCTCCATAACGTTGAAATCGACGACACTGACGACGAGGAAGACCTAGACAGGCTGGTCTATATCACCTTCTTATCCCAAGGATCAGCACCACACTAAGACGAACCTGGGACTTCCACAAGATTTCGGTTTTGATCAAGATGTAATTGCGCGTCAAAGATAAGTAAGGCCAACGTTATTTATTCAGTTTGTTTTAGTTTGTTATTAATTATTATTATTATTATTACGTTAGTTTATTTTTACATTGGCATAGTAAGACCCCGAGAAAAATCTCAGGCTGATTAATTAGATACACATCAGAAATACATCATTTAAAAAACAAACTATTTAAAAACAACATTAAGGCACTTATCTAGGCTTACCTAGTTATGCTGACGGGGATTTTTAACTCGGTAAATGTGTACAATAATAAGGATTATACAACTGTTGGTCTTTTTGTTAAACATTTTTATTTGCATATTATATATTTAAAGAAATATAAAAATACTATCTTTTAATGGCTTTTTATTTCATATTGATAGATCAAATGATTTAAAACTTATTAATATTATAGTGAAGAAATTAATAATGGAATATGTTTAAATGTTATACGAAGATGTTCGATGTTTCTGAAGTTAAACGAACAAACATATATCTTATTTAAATTTGTATAAACGAATATTTTCATGATAACAGCTTGTATTTATATACAGTTTATAATATCAAAGCAAATATTATAACGTATTATAGCATACATTAGTTCTATAACTCATATTTAAAAAAATCTACTTCACAAGATATTATAACGATTGAAGTTGTAAACATAACCCCAAACTATAATGCACACTGGGTTTGTTTAAGTATTACAGGTGATGGATGAAATCAGCAGTTATATTATATGTTACTCACGTACGTACGGTACGTATGTATGTACGGATGTACACTCGCTTTTATAGGAGTTGATTAGTACGTTCATAGGTTTTTTTTACTAATAATATGTGTAAAAACTATGAATATCCATGGCAATAAAAGGTTGTATTCACCCAGGCTCCGATCTGTCCCTTCCCCGATTTAACCCATTTTTTTTCTAAGATAACGAGATACCTGTTTGTGCTACAGACTTCGTTCTGGGCTTAAATTAAAGCTAAATATTTTCTCTACAACTCAATTTTCAGTAACTTTTCTCGTAGAATGAGTATTATAGCCAATACTTAGCCCGGAAGACGACATAAACTGAAATTTTGCACTTTTTGAAAAAAAATCTAATTTTTGAGGTCCTGTATCTTAAAATTTATTGGACCTAAAAAAATTGGAATTGGGCTTATATTGTAGGAAATATTTACTGCTTTAAAAAAGGATAGAGTAACTTTTTCCGTAGGAAGCACCCTTTTAGGAGTTTCGGACCAAAAACTGAAATCAGTGGGAAAATTTCGAGGTTTTTCGAGCACCACGAAGTTAGCACAAGTCTTTCGAAGATTCAAACCTGGTTTTACACTACTGGTAGGTACTCTAACAACATACCAAAAAATCAGAAACACGTGAATTTATCCGATGTTTGCCATTTTTTTTTTTTTGTCTACCGTCAGTGGTCTATAATCCCCACGACTACAGATTTATTAAATCTAGAGGAAATATCGTTTTATATGTTCCAGTGTTCCAAGAGGAATGTTTTAGGCATTTGGACGTTTTTTTTTTTAGTTATTTCAAATTGACTCCTAGGCTATGTGAAAAATTTATTAATTACTTTCTATGTTTAAAAATTGTGTCTGTAAATATACCAATAAAAAAAATTTTCTTATTTTAAATAATATTCTTGAAAGATTTTGTTCTCAGAAATCACAACTTTACTAAACACTACTGATGTTAAAAAAAAATATAAAAATTACCTTTAGGCAAATTTAATATTTGGGAAGGTTATACCCAAAATGTAAAAAAATATTGACAAAAGTTTAAAACCTATTAAAAAATATATATTTAAAAAAAATGTAGTTTGTGTTGTACATCAAATAAATTTAATGTGTTAACACGTAAACATTCTTAAATTTCTTTAAAATATAAGAAGCGCAAAACAAATATAAAAATTCAAATAATTAATTTTAATTCTTAAAAATACAAATTATAATCAATAATTAATTGTCCATGGGTTCAAAACAAATTTAATAATACTCACTTTGTTCATTCTTATTTGTTTTTTTTTTTTTTTATTAGTAAACGAAACCAATAATAATTTTTTTAAATTAAAATTTTTTAAGATCTTTAGAAATTCATTATACTTAAGCTATATTATCAGATTAAATGTTTTCAAAAATCACCTTTATTCACATAAAATATACTTTTGAAAGATTGATATTTCAAATAAAGTTATTTTTTTCTGGTGAGAAGTACGTACGGCAGGTCTGTTGCATCCTGTATTTACCACATTGCGTCTTTAAAGTTGGCCATCAGGAAGCAAATATCAAAATACAACTAAACATTGACGTTTTTGAAATTTCTAAGGTTAACTTCTTGTGTAAATCACCTTGTATGGTTTTATATTACAAACTAAATTGCTGCTATTCGAAATATTGCATGATCTTCAGTGATTATCATTACTCACACTGATGTAACTAGCATAAATAATCGTTCTTACACCAAGACTGGTTTAGACAACATACTTTCTTAGGACGAGTCTTTCTCCTTGACGTTAAAGAATTTGCGTATAAAACAACAGACTTTCATTACTTCCACATTCATTGCAGTCGAAATTTTGTACCAAGAATAAGACCGATTATTTGCATTAAGATTTGTTTTATAATTGCAAATCTTAGTAAAGATTATCGAAGAAATATTGAAAACATCCAATTAGCTAATATAAGTCCGAATTTTTAATTATATTTTGTTCTGTCCACTTCCAAATTGGTGGTATAACTCCCCTTGCTAGGCCTTACTACCGCATGAAGCTGGAATAGTTTTGTTGGTGACGTCATACGCTAGTTTGAATCGGATTCGCGCAGTTCATAATTTGATGTATCAATGAAAGTCACTTTGTGCGGATGGCAGTAGCTACATCCACACATCCTGAATATGAATAGCTACATCCACTCATCCTGAATATGAGTAGCTACATCCACACGTACAAGAATGACATTATTGTGACTTCGGCCAAATTTATATGTTCTCTGAACACTCTCCACGTAAATTAGACCTTCCATCCTGGCGTCTTTTTTATGTATATTTTTTAATGTATATTGATTTAGCTTATTTTGATTTAGCTTATTTTTAATGTGTTTTTTTCAGTTTAATTCTTTATCTAAAACTACGATAAACTCTCTTGTACTTAGCACGCCTACTCCTTTGTGCGATATGTCCGCAATTAAATAATTTAACGTATCATATATTTAACGTAACTTGTTCAATATCAAATTAAAATTTATTTTCAAATTTTACCAAAACGTTTCACTCCGGTCTAGACTTAATCTCAAAATCAGTTATTAAGTTTTGTATTTTTAAACATACAAACACCAATATTTTTAGACGTTTTTAATAATAAGGTGCCATAAAATATTAACATATTAGTTTTTTTATAAGTTTTACTTGACTGATCAATCTGGTGGATGAAATGTAGGTTACTTCTTGTGTAAATTGGATAATGGTAATATAACCCATTTTTTAAAACTACTTTTTCAAAGTCGGTTACCTTACCTATAACTTTAGGAAAATGTGTAGGCATTTAAACTTTCTGAAAAAAACGTGAGAGAGTTCAAAGTTTTGCAAGTTTAAGCTCATTCTCACACTGGCGTGACTCCTCATAGCAGCAATTTCAGTAATGAACGAATTGGCAAAACCTGAGGAATTTATCGTAGACAGCATCTTAAAACAATGTCTACAGTTTGAAACTCTAATTAATAAAAACGTATACATTTAACTTATTTTCTTTAATGTGGTTATAATTTTTCAGTGGGAAAACTATTTAATGAATGCATGATGTACAATGCAAAAAAAAACATAAACATTTATGTTTGAATGAGGATAGATTTTTCAATTATTTATGGTGGTTCATAGACCAGACACATGTCACATTATTTTGTTGATTTGTTACTACTTGTTGTTAGGTGTATGTATAGTTAGTGCCTTGTGAGTTAAAGGATTATTGACTATTGTGTGGGGATTTTGTATACTTGGGTGATGCTTACGTTAGTTGTATACCATGAGTAATGTAAGTGAGTATTTTAATGTAGAAGGAACCCAAACTTTTTTTAAGACAATGATTAAGTTAGTGTTTCACACGTGATTCCTGGGCGGATGTATGTGTATTGTACATGGCCTGCCTGATCGTTAAAGAGAGTGATTATACTGAGTGATTTGGCTTTTGATAATATAGTTGGCTTGACGCGACGGAACAGGGCAAGGCTAGTGACTGACTAACATAGAAGATGAACTCTTGGAATTAATTCGTAACTACAAAATCTCGCCACCCATTTGTTGAGACAGTAAAATTCCTTTTCAATTACTCCTGATTTATTTTCGTCAAATACATTTTCTTTTATATTTTGGGATATAACTGTCATAAATTACCGACGTGAAAAAATCCAATCCAATACTGGGAATGGCAGACTTCGACCAGTGACTTATACTGGTCGAGTCCAATCATTGAATTCCGGCTTAGACCCAAAGTTTGTGTTGTAATGATAAATTAATAATGCACAATATTTAAAATAATTAAATTAGGTGTAGTTTTATTTTAGGTCAATATATACAAACAGATGAAATTAAATTATTAAAACAATTGTTAATGCAAAATCTCTTTACTACAGTTTATATTATTAGAAGAAACAAAAACAAAAACAATTGCAAGTAGGACAGAGAAATATAAAAGTCACATGTGACGGAAATTATTAAATGTTTGCCAATTTGTGCAACTAGTCGTAATAATATGTGTACGTACAAGTGCTTCCATACAATATAATAAGTGTAAAAACTGTTAACACGTATGAAATTTTCATAATATAGGTTCCTCATAGTTGTTAAAATATTAACTGAGTATCTATATTATATACAAATATTCTCCGATTATGCTTAGACAATTAATTAAAATGTGAATAAACAATAAATTAAAATAGCTATATAAGAAGTATATAAAAAAATTAAAAAATTTGCAGTAAGTAACTTTACTACAGTCAAAGGTTCCTTAAAAAATATACTGAATTAACATCACTATTTGTTTCCATTTGTTAATTTTTAACAATTACAATTTTGTGACAAAATTTGAAGTAAGTTTTATTTTTTTTTAAAGTTAGATGGTACTTTTATTATATATTAGGACTATATATTTTTTAATTCGCTCTTGTCCACTAAATAAACAGGAGGAGTTATACAATAAGTAAAGTTAATAATGACAGTTACGAAGAGGATAAAGTGTGTAGCTATTTCATCTATTTTCCAATTCCTAAAAGTCCAGAAACAGTTCCTCCTCCAATTCCTCCTCCAAAGCCACCGCCTCCTCCTCCCGATGAAACCTCTGCAACACAGAAGTTTATGAGTTCCTAATGGTATTTATTTATAATGTTTAACTGAAAAATATTAACAACGTGGTGGTAAACGTGGTTTAGGGTACTGAAAAAAAAACGTTATTAGTGACGGGATTAACTTATTGAAGTGTAATAGGCCCAAATTATTGGTAAAAATTGTAGAAATTGAGTTTGGTTTCTAATGAGTACATTGTCTATTTATTTTAACAGTTTAAAATTTGATAGTTAAAAACCCGTTATTTTCTAAGTCCTAAAAGACTAGCCACTACCAGGCAAAAGTGCAGCAACAATTCCTGCCAACACTCCACCTCCAAAGGCACCGCCTCCCTATGGGCCTACTATAACTTTAATGAATTCCTCATATTTAAGTTCCTAGTCGTTTGTGTTTATAATATAACTAATTAATATAAAACAATGTGTTAAACTTCGTTCAGGGTAAATAAAATAATGGTATTACTTCCAAAAAATGTCAATGAAGTCATTAATTAACTAAAGTATATTTACTATTCACTTTTTCTCAGAGAAAGTGTACAGATTTATTTTTTTATTCTAATGAGATTAGTGTAATGTTTATTTAAACGATAAATATTATATATAAATGGTTATAAATATTATTTTAAATAACGATACATTATTTTCCAATTCCTAAAGCAACAGCCAAAGTTCCATTCCAAATTTCTATTCCTAAGTAGAAATTTATTCCAGGCCAGCTTATAATTTTTGGGAATGAAAACATATAAAAACCATGAGTTGTATTGTTTCATATTTAATTCTGACTCGCTTTTTAGATTCCGTAACACCTGAAGAATTTTCAATTTCAAACACCAAGTTTCCCAACCATTTTGCACCTTCTACACTGATAGGTAAACATATTATTTTTAAGAAGAAATATCTTCTTTTTTTTGCTGAAATTTTATTTTTGTCTTTAGTTTTTTTATTGATTGTTTCCTTAAATAAGTTTTCCTGTTTTTCGTTTATCTGGTTCTTTTGTTTCTTATGGTTTGTTTGTTTTACATGTTTATTAATTATACTATTAGCTGTCAATACAAACAAAATAGCGCCGTTAGATTTAAAGCTTAGTCAAACAAGGCATTGCAAAAATAATTATTTAAAATACATTTTTTAATTAATTCTATTTAGTACAAGTTGTTCAACCTAGATTTGTTTTATTTTTATGAACTTTGAAAGTTGTTTTTTCTTTTAAACGTATCGAAATAGTCAGTTTGTAAGTACTTAAATAAATATAATTAATTTTTGTTTAGAATATTTAGTAGACGTACAATTTTATACTACACTTAGACTTGCAAATATAAATAGTTTTTCAAAGTTTTTAATAAAATCATTAAATTATTTGGTCATAATATTAAATATATTTACAGTAGAAAACGTTGACGTAACGATGTACAATTTACAATTCTTTAGTATACACAACTTATCTAATGTTTAATAAACCTATCAGTTTAAGACATTTTAAGAAATTACCATTGAAAAAATACAACCATTTAATATTTACAACGTTTGAAATTTTGAAGTAGATATGAATATTTAAATCACATAATTTATATTGAGTACCAGACTTAAGTTCTTAGACAAATGAAACTTTAAGCAGTCAAACTAGTTTAAATTACGTATTTAAAAACTGTATAAGTGGTTGTATTTAATAAAACTATTGTAACAAAAACAAATTTAAGTGAGTTATAAGTTCTTTCATAATAAACTTTCTTTGCTGTTACTAAAACTTAAATCCCAATTAATATTAGAAACAGGATTATTATCTGAAATAACTACTGTTACTTTAATGATTAGTGAGAACTTATTAAATTGTAACATCTTTAAATATAATAAATAAATATGCTACGAGAGACCTTTGTAAAACCGAAGTAGTCCAAACTGCAATTACTTATAACTATTAACTTAAACGATCCTATTAAATAGGAATATTCCAGGTACATTGTTGTAAATTGTAAAATATTCTTGTTTAGTTACGTTAAGTTTTCAGATTTTTTTTTCTTTTTTTTTTGTGTTTAACGTCCTGCTGTTTTGCACTTAAGTCTAATGAAAACGGGACCTACAGTTTTACGTGGAATCCGAACCGCAGCCAATGATGTCTGTTAAGAAACCATTTAGAAATTTATTCGGGGTCAATGGGAATTGAACCCGGAACTTTTCCATTGGTGGTTGCCATGACGATTGATAAAGCTTTGACGCCTTAACAACCACGGCCACCGAGGCTAAGTGTTCATAGTAGTTGTGTTTCTCAATCCAAGAAAGGACTGGCATTTTGGATGATAATCGCTCCGATTTCTTTTAAGAAGCGGTTGAAATATTTGATGTAAATTTTCCAAAATGTCAGTAGCTCTGCATGCTAATTGAAACAATGAAATTCAACATTGTTGATTTAAAATTAAATTCCACGTAAAAAAATATATTTCTCAATAAATCAAGGTGATATTGAAAAAAACTTACATATAAATTATCACTTTAATATCATCAGTACAAAGTTATGATAAAACGACATAATCATTTTTCCATTTGCTGTAACAACATAATCGAACAGGCAAAATATAACAAGCTAATTAAATCAATTCCCTTAACAAACCTATTGGCGATGCTAAGTTGATTTTATTTATTTACGTATTTTAATTAACTAAACTTCAGGTATGAGTTTATACTTCACTATGAGAAAGTCAGTAGGCTGCTTCTGTAAATTGTATAGCGAATAAAAATATTCGTAATAGGTTTGACAATACACTGAACTAATAATAAAATACTGTAGAGCTTGTTCCATCAAGATTTAGAAACGAGTAATCGCTCATGAGGTTTTTCAGAAGAACGAACAGTCAGCAAATACCTGTCGCCACGTTCCATAGATTTGTATAGTCGCGATATTCGAATGAAGGTTGGAGTTTATGCAACAAATAGCAACACTCTGGTTGAACAGAATGTGAATAATTAATATATTTTCGAAGGCATTGCCATAATGTTTTTCGAATGAATTTATTTCTGTAAAAAATGCCTTTACTTTAATATATTTATTAATAACAATGTAAATAATATATCTTTTCAAATATTAATATATTTTTAAAGCCTAAATTTTTTTTGGTTTAAAGAAGTCATTATTTATGTTGATCAGTATGTAGAATCTATTTTCCAATTCCTAAAAGAGCAGCCTCAGTGCTCGGTGCAATAGGTGCAACGAAACCTTGTTTTGGTAGCTGTCCTGAAATAAACAAATATTGAAATAGAAATTAGTAAGCCCTGGATGCGTTATATTTCGGGATCTGATCTTACAGGGAGATCCAAAAGTCGTACATATGAAAGTAACTAAAATTAATATGTTTGCATTAGTTAATACAATGGTTTTGAATTTCTGCATTCGGATATTTTATACGGAAATTAGTTTGTAATTGCAATTCGCATCTCGTACATAAGAACGATTGGAATAATAATATTCAACAATTAAGTCCCTTTGCATTTGGAGAAAGGTCATATTTATTACACAATCAATAAACACAACAAAGGTGTCAATGGTTGTTGATATTATTAACAATGTTCTACTTAGACTTGCTGGCATACCACATAACTTTTTCAACTTTACTATATACATAATCAATTATTTTTTAAGTTAGTGACTTTTTAATTCATTTTAGTGATATTGCATTTTTATACAAACAAAGAGAATGCACTTTTGAAATGAAATTCCTTTGCCACCCTGATAACTACGAATACTACAAATAATCTTTAGACTATTTACGAAGACAAAGCAGCAGGAAACCTGAAGCTAATCACAATACATCTATTTACGGATATATATTGACGTCGGAGTCTCAAATAAAACTACACGTTATATTTCTTATCTAAATTAGTTTAAGGGACTTTGCCTTTTTCCGTTATTTTTTATGATAGACTTTGTGGAAAAAACTTCAAAAATTAACTTACTTAAGTTACTAAATTAATTGCAAAGTGTAATAAATATTGGAAACATTGCATCTATCGAACAAAATGACTTCGTAAAGCTTTCAATCAGACCTGCCAATTACAAAAAATAAAACACAAATTAAAAAAAAAACGCGTTATGAAGTTTATAATTTACTTAAACTGTGAAATATCCTTGTATTACTTAAATGTCTCAGGAAATATAAAGTAGTCTACATTATTTGAAATGAGTGAGATGGATCTCTCAAATGTATATTTAAATTAATGTATCATGTTTCATTATACTATAAATGCCACTTTAAATGAATTTGATTTTAGTAACTATAATGATCTTAAATTGCTAAAACTGAGTAAATAAGTTTGTTTTCAAAACTGACAAAAATATACGAACTTACGGTGATTTTTGCTTTATTTCAGTATTTCAAAAAAGATAAAATAGTATAAGTGATTAAAATGTTAAAACTTCTAACAATATGTATTCAAAATTTACTCAATCAATTTGATTTTTGCTTTAATTTTAAACGTGTTTTGTTCTGTCATGTACATGCCTGTTGAAACTATTTTCATAAGATCAAATTCCTTGCAACCACACAAAAAAGAACTGCAAGTTACTTACCAATAAATCTAGAACACCTACAAAGCTACAACTGTCCGTGCAAGCCATTTCGGTGCGTGTGCATGCATATTTTCAAAAATTCGCCAAATATATTAATTTTATCTCAATTCAAAAGTGTTCCGTAGCTTATTTGTAGATAAAAGTTTAAAGAATTCATGTTACAGTACAAACATTATTGATGTAAAATTTACAAATTTATTAGCTCAAGAAACAAGAAAATGTTCAGTAAAGAAATGAAAAAGTTAAAATTTAGGCTTACATAACAAGTACTAAACATTTTTTGTAATTTTTTGCATAAGTGTTAAAACATTTATAAATAAATTAGTTGAACTGAATAAAAACATTTATCAATTTCAAATTTCGTATTTTGAAAACACCAGTTTTTATGTTCCTACTACAAGACTGCTATCAAAACTATGCCAAGTTTGAAATGTAATTTAGGAATATATGATTTGCCCAAAAATTAAATATTATTATAACAAAGAGTAGAGAATAAATCAAAGAATTGTAAATTATATTTTCATAAAAACGTTTTGCTTGGAATTATTTGAATGACAAAAGTGAGGTCAAATATAGAAACTTCTCACTCATGGTGGTATTTGACTTCCCACTCATGGCTGGTCGGCTATAACGATGCACTACTAAAAACCGTTAGATTTAAATTTCTTCCTTGGTTTGAGAACGTCAAAACTCAGTCTGTCCCACGATCATAGACAACAAACCTTTCGAGTAAAACATATTTGGATCACAGGAAATGTTAGCTTGAAGCACATAATATCAAAATACTGTATGTCTAAAAATTGACTGGGATGATACAGATATCACGTATAATAAGTAAGGGTGTTTATTATTTGGAAAACTGACCAATTGCAAGGGTCTACACACCGCTCCATAACTTTCCACCTATTTGTCCGATTTTTTATTGAATGGAAGTTTTATATAGGAGAAATTGTGATACATCCATCGATATATATAGGTTTAATTAAGATAACCTACTGCGGGCTGTAGGGAGGGATATAGAAACTCGAATTTCTGCATCATTTCGGAGTGATTCATTCGCTTGACATTGGTTTTAGAAAACTGAAACGATGATTAGGTATGTAAATATACATTTTATAAAAAAAACTTTTAGGTTCATAAACTAAAGTTGAAATAATTTCCTTTCCAACGGTTTTTGTTTTATTGCGATTAGATGGTTTTTAGTGGGTGAAATATTCAAAACAATTTAAGTTGTCACAGTGCTGCGAGCTGACACTACTCATTTGAATAGTCTGACAGTTGTAGGGTTTTAATTAATATAATGTAAATCGCTAACTGTAAGGAACACATTTTAAACAGTGTCGCAAAATGGTCCACAAATTTCAGTGTTTTAAACAGAATAAATCAAAACATTTATCATGCCATGCAGTATTATTTTTTAATATCATAGATTGTACAAATAATTTATCCGAATAATCGCAAAAAAAATTAAGCTAAATACATTTTTATAAATAATTAAGAAAAAATTTTCCATAACTAGAATTTACGTCTAATATTTTGTAAGCTTTCTGCGTTACAAATATTTGATAAATAATAAACTAATCCCAAAGAATTCAAAATTGTAATTTTAAAACCTATATATACTGTATAGACTAAACGTCTCCTACCAATATTCTATTGAAACTGTATGATGCATCTAAACAAGAAATTAAATTAGAAATACAATTATTTAAAACTTAAACAGCTTAAAACTTATTTAAAATATGTAAGCAAAAGATGTTGAAAAAAATATTATTTTTTGAATATTTTTGAGTATTCATAAAGTCCCTTTAACCCCCTTTATTAATTTTGTTACTGAAAATAAGTTAACAAAACTTTGCATATATCTTATGTTGCATTGCAGGACAAATTTGTCGACATATCTGACCCTCTACGATTTTTTGGGGCTTATGAGTGTAAGGGGATTAACAATTTAAAATATAAAGATATTTAATATAATAAACCATTGAAAAGCTTGTTAAAAGGGAGACAGAATGCCGCAACTAGAGCCTAATATCTTAATTCGTTTCAAAGTAATGGACAATCGAAGTTCTAGAAAATCATATTTTTGTAAACACCAAAGCAAGCTATACTCAGTACAAAAAATAATTTCAAAATTGCCTTGGTTTGAGCGATTCATTTGTAAAAAGGAAAAACTGAGTGTTATCACAACAAACAACAAGAACAAAATGGGGGAAGTATTGCTGTCCTATCAGTGCGTAAAAAGTGGTGCTTATCAGTTACGCATACAGTAGAGAAAGTTAGGAGCAAACGTCATGGGTTTTATTCGAGGTTACAAAACAAAAATGGTATATGAATATAGAAACTCAGATAAATTAGTGGTGCCGTACTAAATTTAATTACAGTTTCTATTTTGAAAATGATTTACATTTACCCTCAAGCTACAACTTACTTATTCCTAATATTAACAAATTAATAACTTGCTTCGGTAGTATGATAAAAATATAATTTTCCAGAACTTTGATTGTCCACCATTACTTTGAAACAAAGCAAGATACTAAGCTCTAGTTTGCGCCATTCTGTTTCTCTTTTAATAACGTTTAAATTATGTATTATATGACCTACCTTTACATTTGAAATTGTTAACCCTCTAAAATTATAAAGGTTCAGATATGTCAAAAATGCAACACAATATATGTACAAAGTTTTTTTAATCTATTTTCTGTAACGAAAATATTAAAGGGGGTTAAAGTGAGCTTATGAACACTCAGTATTTATATAATGTTGTTTGGCCATGCGTGCCACTATAACTCCGTCCATCCATGGGGGTTACATGGTATGGTGGCCCTCTATCCCCAATCCATGAAGAAGGTTCCGATTTGGAATTGCAGTGGATAGATTCTTAGTTATAGTTGTAAACACATCGCATCGCAAAATGGATTTCTTATATGAAGATAGTGAAACAGCTGGGAATCGAGTGCCAAACTGGCCAGAATTTCATGGATGTTATATAAGGGACTTTATGAACACAATATATATGCTACACAAATATTCTGTTATATTATTAATTATCATTGCTTAACTCCAAGAGATATAATTTCCTAAAATTCAAAGGTTCATCACTTGGAATCAGAGAAAAAACACATTTAAATAGTTGCACAATATTAGATTTTAGTTCTTCCATAAAATTTTTAAGTTTTACTCTTACAGCATATCAGACATTTTAAAGAAATCAACCCAGGTTTTATTCTGTACCATGTTCTTCCCCAACTAAAGATGTTTATTGTTCCGAGGTGTATTCTACTCCTCGTCCTTCATTAGATCAACGGGCACAAATTAAGGACTAAGTAAATACAAAAATAAATTTAAATTAAAGATTTATAGTTATTCGTAATTAAAAGACTAAAAAACGCATCAATCAATAACATTATGTAAAAAATAGGTTTGTTCTTGAACAAGTCAGAAATTTTTTATAAAATCCCAGGATGATATTCTTAAAAAAAAAAACTAGGGCTTATTTAAAAAATATTTTAGACTGAGGAAGAAGATAAACTAGTTAAAGTACAGAACAAAATTGTAACAAATAAATCTAATGTGTTAAAAATAATTTTTGAGTTTTCAACAGAATTGAAGTAAAGTAAAAATCATATATCAGTGTGAAACACATGGGAAAACAATACCAACGTGCGAAGTAGGGGACCTGTTATATATAAATAGGTATTTTGTGAATTGTGGTACAAAACTATAGGAATATTTTTTTTCGTACACAACGTCTCCGGTTTTCAGGGACAATGGATCGAATGGAAAATTTACCACATCAATAGATCCAACAGTTAAATAGTTAGATATTTAACCCCCTTTCGGTAGTACTACAATTTGGAAATTTGCGTTACTGTGTCCACCCTGCGTTACAAATTAGGAATTTATAAGATTATGGGAAGTATGCAATATTTCAAAGAGATATAAAAATATTTATATATATATTTATTTATTATTAAATCAATTCCTTGTAAAAATCTAATTAGAAATGCATTTTCCAGTTTTCTAAAGAATTAAATAATTTAAAAAATGCCTCTATTAATTGCATTAACCTTTTAATTCTATTAGGCTACATTTTATTTGTTTAAGAATATTTCATTAAGGTGAATCTTTTTGTATGCAAAACATGATGGAAAACATCTGTTTTAAAAATAAATTGGCAATAGTTTTGGACGTATTGTTACCGGGTAAGCTATATTTTGTTATATTTACCGAACAAAATACTAAAACTAAATAATACATTATATAAAACGTATAATATGGTTGAAACGACATAAATCATAAAACAACAACAATATTATTAGAATTTTTCTTCAAATATACATATTACAAATATATAAATATTTCCATGTTTTAATCTTTGTTTGAATCTAAACATTTACTGATTAATGTTTCTACTTTTGTAGTATAATTAAAACTAGGGAAACCCCCTGCGTGCTCCGCACGCCAACCCCTTTGGAACCTTCAATACACATAATCATGTTATGTTTTCTTTATAATTATAATAAATATATATATTTTTTATAGAATTAAAAGAGCTACTTAGAGATTTTTTGCAGTTATATAACCAAGCGCAATCGAATCCTGACGTCCAAAAACCTTTATAGTTTCATGTAGGTTATGCAACCTATCCAACGAATAGGCCATATTTGATTTTGTTTATGTATTTTAGAAATAACAAATAATCATTAGATTATGTATACTAACTTTATAGAAATACAAAGAATGCTGGAACTGGAGAAAAGGTTAATAACAGCACAAAAATATTGTTTTAGTTACGTTTGGTGTTTGAATAAAAAATAAGTTAAAAATTATACCACCTGATTCGTTGTTTAAGATTTATATTTTTAAATATTATGTAAACATCAGGAGCTAAAATTATCAGATTAACATCTGTTTGTAAAACATCTGTATTGCATATTATATAATGTATCTATACTTAGTGACTTCAAAGGTGTTATATAAAAGAACTCATTGTATTTGTATCCAAGTCACAAATTCGAATAACAATGTATTTATTTGTATTTATTTTAATGTGCTAACGACCTCACTAGAGCGAGAATCTGATGATGGAATAAAGCTCCGAAACGCGTCATGTTCAAGTAAGTGAATTACTTTAAACAAATAATAAAATCACACAGACGGAAAAAAATCATTCTTTTTATGTAAAAGAAGTTCAGATTTTACATAGGCGAAAAGAGTTACTTAGCGCATTCGATTCCTGATGTCAAAAAAATCCTATATGCAAATTTTCATCCAAATCGTTAACTAGAGAGCCGTTAGCGAGATCCCCAAAATAAATTTATTTACAAATATGCAAGAATTTTGCTACTTTAATAAGATAAAATTATTTTAAACAACTAAAAAGTTTTATTGTTCCTTTATTAATCATTTAAAATTAACAATTTATCTGAACGTTCTGTTGCATAGCTCGTTCAGTTGCTAAGCAGTATTGTATTGTTTCAACGATATTGCAAGAAACACTAGAATTTGTGTTCGTTGCTGTAAAAGTATGAATAAAATAAGTAATTATTGTTACCTGTCAATTCAAACAGACAATCACTTTGTTTAATTTTAAGAAATACAAGAATAATACATTTTTGTTTTAAAGAGGGAAACCGTACCCCAAAAAGGTAGCAATTTGAAGTACATAGTACATTACGTAACTTTAAAAACTTTAAAACCTCTTAGACTTACCTGGTAAAATCCTGTATCCTTTGTCATCGGAAACGAACCTAGTTCTGTACGTCACCCCATCGGGCCCGATCCATGTAAACATTCCGGTAACTGTCCATACATCCCCAACAAACCTCCCTTTTTCATCGCGTTCAGTTCCGTCACTGGTCCGGTACCTATTGATAACAGAGATTATAGTGTATTTAATATAAATACAGATTTACAGTTTAGTTTTTGTTGCAATTAAGACTTATATTAGAAGGAATAAAACGGATTCCTCTCTCATCCTATTATTTGTAACAGATAATAGATTTGTTTTTTTTTTAATGCAATTTAAACGTCTCTATAAATCTGTTTTAACTACCAAATTTACCGTAGGTTAATCAGAAAAAAACGTATTTGTACTAACTCCTAAGATCGGGTTTTTATAAATAATTCTATTATTTATTCATGATGAAGGAAAAACCTTTAATTTATATTTTACATAGTCTTCCAGAAAATAGAATGACAAAACAACGTTTCAGATAGATATTAACTTGGGCTCTCTACAGAATATAACAACGTGCAGACCCAAGTATACACAGACTCAACAAATTGACAAAACTTAAAAAACTATAACCATTATACTTCATATCCTTATTTTACTATCAACGTACTATACATTTATGGAAATTTATTTCAAACTTAATATCTTTTGATGATATATTAATTATTACAAGTAATTATACATTTTTATTATTATTATTCTAGTAATTTAGAGCTGATAAGTGCATGACTTATTACGCGTAATACGAGTATTGACACAAAAATACCCATTGAGTTTTATAGTGCGTCTATAATAATTTAATACATGACATGGTGGAAAAAAATCATAAAGAAGTAACTAAAAACGTAATTATAAAAATTGAATATTTGTAATTGATCCTAACATATAATAATCAGCTGGAAATAAGCGTCTGAATTTAAAGTGTTGAAAAACACAATTACAGCAAAAGAAGTATTTAAAAAAAATTATATACCTGAATACATAGTTATCAACTCCTACGTCATTGTTATATTCTTCTATAGTTACCACAGCATTCTGAGCATGCGCAAAGACAATAGCAGTTAGAAGTGTGCAAACCTGTATAAAAACACAATTTACTTTTTAAATTTAAAACCATTATAAATAAACAAACACATAGCGAGAAATAAAGATAGTTATTTTTTAACTAAAGAGAATTAATTTTTGAAGTTGGTAGTTTATATGAACTGTTATTGAAAATGACATTTAAAATTAATAAGTGGAATCTTAAGTCTTAAAGTAATTGATCGTTTTAAAAGATAGTATTTCTCAAACCATAGTTTTCAAGTGACCTTCTATGATTGCAATTTTGTTGCAGTATGATAAAAAAAAATAACACATTTGACTGAGATTAAAAATAAGTACTTTTAACGGAATTTGAAAGCTAAATAAGCGTTCAGTTATTCGGAGGCTTTTGTAAAGTTAAGACACGAAATATTTACCTTATTAGTTATCTGTTGAAGTGATTCACTACTCCAGCAAGTTTGAATAAGCAAGTAATAATTTTGTTCGAAACTTAAGGCATACAACCTTCACATGAAATGATTTTAAATTTGTACTGAATTTATAAATAAACTAAATTCTAAGCGGAACCCTTTAGGCCAATACTTTACAAAAACCTTAAATATACTTTAATTTACTAGTCAAGCAATTTATTTTCCTAACTTAACAGTCATATTAACCTTCACACTATTAAATAATAAAATAGTGAAGCCACTTGTGCAGTGATTTAAGAATACTCATTGTATTCTTGTCATTATAGATTTTATCCTACAACTAAATTAATTATTTATAAAACAATTTATAAAGTTTTAGAATTTTATTTAGAGAAGGTGTTATTTATGTACGGATATACTAACATGACTATGAAATAAAGAATAACACATTTAATATTCTACTTATACGATTGATAAAATTTGTATTTCTTGAAATATTAAGTTTTCTTGTTAAAACGGTATTTAAATGTCTAGAATAATGCTTATGGAACAATTATTTAATATCGTGACAAATAAGCTAGGCAAAATCACTAAGAGGTTAAAGTTTATCTGTAGGTTTATTAAAATAATTAATCAATATATATGGCATTTGATTTTTTTTTCTTTCTTAGTAATAATAAAAAGTAAACTCTTAGTTTTTAAGGTATTTGATTTGTAAAACTGATTGGCATTAGTGTTGTGTGTAATAAAATCATAAACGTAATAATAAGGTTTCTAAAATTATTTGAATACAAAATTTGAAACCAATAACGTGTTTATTTCAATTGTTATGCTTTTGTAATAGTAATATAATTTTATTTATATTTAGAAAAAGGTATAGTCTCCAAAAGTCTCTCCATATATTGTTATAATAACTCTTTGTATATTAGATATAAATTAAAATTTTATTTTCAGTTCTTATTGAATCAAAAATTAAAGTAAATATAGATTTATGTACAAGAAAAACAAAATTTAGTACACATTCACGGTTTATAATATTCTGTAAATATAGAAATGTGTGAGTAAATACTATTTGTATTATTTAAATTCATTAACACAAACACTCTCAAATTACTAAGAAAACTCAACACTAACATTTAAATGCACACAATAAAACTTATATATCTATACAAATTAATTGAAAACATACAAGAACTAGCATGGTTGCTATGTGTCTGTCTCCAGCTGAAGTTATTTAAGAAATGATCCACCGAAGCCTTAGCTGAGTAACAACTTTATATTATGTAACAACCATCACTTCGAAAGAAAGTGTACGAATTATACTGAAGATGATTATGGTATGACCTTTTATGCACTGCGGTACTTAGAGTTCAGGCTCACACAGTTTCCACTGTTAGTGTGGGAAGATGAAAGATTATTGCATGACCTGATTCAATGAGATTATGTAAAGTTGGTTATTTTCTGGGCATGTGATGGAGTAAGACGATTTAGGTAAGGACTAACTTTACTTGCTGGATTTTTAGTATATTATCTGTATTTAAATATATGGCATAACTTTTGAATTTTCAAGACAATTTATTATTTGGAATCAATTATAAAATAAAATGAACTTATTTAACCATAAATATAATATATTTAATAGTTTTTTAAATAGCGACTAAAATACAGATTTTTATGGTTTATATTTAAATTTTGGCAAAAAAAAGTTAACATATTTTTTTATAAATACAAAAACTGCCATACAAAAGGAAAATCCAGTTTTAAAATAGTGATCAAAAGTTAAAAAGCCAAATACAAAAACTTCAAAATTTTCAACTTTCAGAGGTTTTAGTTTAAATTCCTACTCGAACGTGATTTCTATGCATTTTATAAGCTCGTTTTTATCTAACAAAAATTTTAAAGTTTTTATATGAAAAATTTGTGAAAATGTCCAAATTGTAAATCGTTTAAAAGGTATGTTATTACATTTTTTTTTGATTTTTATAAAAACTTAATTGCATAGAATAAAGCAACTTAAAGACATTAGTTAAAAATACTAGATACAATTTGTGTATTATAGCTGTCATCTTTAAATGGGGCCAGGTTAACATATTTGTTTCTTTGGGAATGAAATATTTTTTCCTTCAAAAATTTTACCTTTAAAATACCAATGTTTGCAATAAACATTCTTCAAAACGACCCTCACCCCCTACAATACAGTTTACATTATTTAAGTGTAGCACGCGGTGGTTAAAAAGTGTCTAAACTTAATGTTTTCTCGCTTATATGTAACATTGTGATAGTCTGATACACTGAGGATACAAAGATAATAAAGAGTAACTCTTGGGTGGTAAGTTGTATTTTGTGTCTAACTGTGAAAACAGCTTAAAGTAAAAAACATTATTTCTCAAAAACCAAAACAATTACGATCTCATAATTTAGTATATATACATATATGTAGGGCTACATTTTGGTGTTATATTCTTAGAAGGAAGAGGTTTATTAATATAAATGTAGGTAAAATCTAAAATCAAATAAACACAGCGAAAAAAGTATTATTTGCACTTCTTAAATGTATAAAAGACACTACTGAGACTAATCACTAACTCTCTACAATTACATATTGTACATAATGTACAATACAGTTTCTATATTTTCTTTTCTTATAAATTTTTTTGCCGAAGCACAATTAGGCCTATTTATGTATTTTTTCTATATAAATACAACTATTTATATTTTATATTTTAATTTATATTAAATCCTTTTGTCGAAATAAAATATGTCATATTAAAAATTACCTTCTGATATAAATCATATTTTTTTGTAATTTTTAAATGATTCAAGCAAAATCATTACTATTTTTCAAGCAATATTTTCAATTTGCATTCCTCCCTGCACTAATTGTGCCGTGGCAGTAATACTATGTTCTAGAATTCCAATTCTAACCTACAATTTCCACATTTTAATCTTCTCTCTTAAACTCTAATAACGTCTTCTACCGACTATGCAAAGGTTTTACCTTTAGCATTTTTAATTATAATTTCAATTAAATTTCTTGTGCATTTCCAAAGTACATTATAATTTCGAAACATACAAAACTTTTAGAAATGTAACACTTCAAAAATGTATAATAATTTTGTATATACTATATTTACGGGGAAAAAAATATAATTATATATTCAAATACTTTAAACATTAACTCTTAAATGTACGTTATATTTCTAAAATCCATAACTCTTAAATCTACAAATACTTTTAAAAGCATTGCATTTCTAAAATACCCAATGCTTTCTAAACATTTTAGAAACATGCTATTATAATCAATTACAATATTCTTAAAATACATATTAGTTTAAAAAGACGAATAGTAGTAAATTGTATGGTATTTCAATACTGATAATGTTTCTAAAATAGTTATTTCTTTTCCAAAACTTAATGGATTTAAAAAATACAACTTATGATAGGATTGTTTCAATTCAGCCATATATTTTGTATCGTTTATTTTCGGTTATATTTTATATGAATTAGAATAATTATAGATTATTTATTAGACACAACATGATGAACAATTTTGACTTAACTTTAAAAGAATTCAGTATATTATATGTTTAAACTAAATCAAATTAATAGATTGTAAGTTAAACCGTCATTAACAAAAACCATTCATCGAGACCATTGGTAAGTTTAGTCCAGGGAAGTTAGGAAATAAATCGGTAAATTTTAGAGCCAGCAGATATCGAGATGCGGTTTTCTGCATTGTGTTCAGAAAGCTCACAGGAAAAAGTCTATAGCCTATGGTGTGGTTGTGCCATTTTTCAAAAAATGCATTCTGGTGCAATAAATGCATTTTGCAATTGCATAATTACTTGCAATATTATAAGAACGACTAAAAACTCGGAAAAATCGCTCGAAAATCGTTACTCGGGAGGTTTTCGGGAATGCCGAATTTAATTCTGGCATTAGAATTACCCGGGGGCACTCAGGGGTTGCTCTGGGAGGGTGCCTGGGGTGTGATTGGGTGGGAAAATTGCAGCGTCCATGAAAATCGTTTCTCGGGGGTTTTCGGGGATGCCGAATTTAATTCTGGCATTAGAATTACCCGGGGGCGATCGGGGGTGGATCTGCGGGGAAAGGTAATGAAGTAAGTGAAAAATCACAAATTATGAAACAATACTTTATTTAAATAATAAATAGTACCTTTTATTAATATTGAATTATTCATCATAAAGTTCAATTTTTAACCTAAATACTAAACATCTTCTTCAAACACTTCTTCTTCTTCCCCTTCTTCATCTTCTTCCTCGTCACTATTCTCGGCCTTGTTGGAAGTGCCTTTTTGGTTTGAGCAATTGCCATCGCAATGCTTGCATGCAAGTTAGCACCCTAAACTACTTTGTCGGCACCCGCACCTTGTGCCACAGTTGGTTTCACAGGAACAAGAGATACTGCTTAAAATTTCCTCGGGACCGGCTCCCTGGGTCATGGTGACAGGACTGAGCTCTCCATCCTCCAATTCCCACCCCCATTCCAAAGGATTTAAGGTCTCGTCTTGACCTTGTGAACTATACCAAGCATGTACTTGACAATACACACGTTTGATATGCTCGGTCAACGCATTGACAGTGCAAGATCGACTTTTTTAGATTTGCTTGCATCAGCATAAATTTTCGCTCGATAACTTTGGACAAGCTCAATCGCAGGTTTATCGCTCGTGCGGAACTCTTTGGGTGACCCATAAAGAACCAAAGCTAACCGAAGCCCATGATCTATTAAATTATCGATGAATACATGGTTTTGCTTAAATATTTCTACAAATCCATGTAAATCATCAGATTTCTCAGAATTTTACTTTCCCCCGATAGAAAAATGCTGAGGTTGTGCAGTGAAAGCATATAGAAGTAATATATGAAACCTGAAGCATGTACTTATGGATGCTAAGCTTTCGGAAGAATACGCAACATCAGGTGCTTTGGGGGAAGGGGGCTGCAGCAAGAACACTTCCAGATTCGGTGGAGTGCGAGCAGCAAGGATTGTTAGGATGTCAGTGTCTTCCGAAACAATGACCACTTTATTGTTAGGGCTTCCAGAAGCAATATCAATGGCCTTGAGCACAGTATCAACATCCGCATCTGCTACAATCTGCTGAGACATTATATTAGCCCCTTTCAATTCCTCCTGGAGAAATTTAATGAGCTGGGACTTATTTTTGTTATTCCCTAATAACTTGTCCTGAGTTATACTTGCGCTCAACTTCATGACATTCCAGGAATGCGTACGGTGGCGGAATTTTTATGCATACATCGCCGATATCTTTCCGTCGATTTAGTGGTAATTTGATCGTATCCATCGAAAACAACAAAAAATCTGTTCTAAAATGCTCTCTTTATGTATCTAACATACCCGTTCGATATTTTTAACATGTTCTCAACCTTTTCCCATCTAACTTTATGTAGAAGGACTTCTGACACAGATTTTTCTTTAAAAAGTTGATACAATTTTTACTTTTCATTTTTCCTCATTCCGTTCTTGTCAAACATAGCCGGGAGGTAAACTGCCAATTCGAATGTTAAATAAAATTCCATACTTTCCTGCTTATTGAGTGTGAGAATTATGTGAAATAATATGAGAGGATCGACGTTAGAAAACTTGTGTTGACCAACTTTAACGATACACTTCTCAGCCCCAATGTAAGTATCTTTTTTATCCAAAGAGAGTTTTAATTCTTTGAAGTTGCTCCCTACAATTCCCCGCATAGTTTCAAGTCCTTTTTCGAGTAACGATTTTTAAGCGATTTTCATGGACGCTGCAATTTCCCCCCACCCCCATCACCAACCGAGCACCCCCGTAGAGCAACCCCTAGCGCCCACAGGTAATTCTAATGCCAGAATTTAATTCGGCATCCCCGAAAATCCACGAGTATCGATTTTCGAGCGATTTTTCCGAGTTTCAAGTCGGTCTTATAATATTGCAAGTAATTATGTAATTGCAAAACGCATTTATTGCACCAGAATTCATTTTTCAAAAAATGCCAAGACCACACCAGATAGACTTTTTTCCTGTTAGCTTTCTGAACACAATGCAGAAAACCGCATCTCAGTATCTGCTGGCTCTAAACATTTCTTTATTTCGGTTGATTTGATGTAAATACCCTGTACTAGTTGTATTGTTTAAATAATGTCTGCTCTGAGTAAATGAATAAATGCAATGAACTCAGTGGGAGAAGTCAACCTTGAGAAGTCTGTCCGTAATTGCATTAATAAGACGGTAATTGTTTATTATTACTTTGTCAGAAGCAAACCTTCCCATATTGAGATATATTATCGGTAATGGACTGCAATCGACAAATAAACATGTTTGAAGAGCCGGAACAACAAGATAACGCAAGCTAAGTGGGGTCAACGAGCAGGTTTGCTAAAAGTGCAGATCAGAGGCGGGCGGTTGTAATCAGTTGTTATGGCGTCGTGTAGTTGTTTGTCCATTTTTGTGCAACAACTGTAGCCGCATGATCGCAGTTTATTGTTAACGGAAATAATATATGGTTAGGGTAATATACTAACTTATTTATGTTTACAAATTGGAAACATACTGTGTCTCTACTACACATAATGTGACTATAAGTTAGAATTAAGCGCAAGTTAGATGTTAATTGTAAACACTTTAGTTTGTATATTGCCAATTGTTTGTTATATACATTAATAAATTTATGTTTCTTACCGTCATCGTTATCCAATTTTTACTCTAAGAAATTTGTTACAGCTGTTTCACGATGAATCGCATTTTCAAACCACTGTACACGAAACACATTAAAATACAAAACACACACTCAATAAATCTACATCCATTGGGACGTCGTCAAAAATAAAACATCAGACAAAACGTCCGACATATTTGCATCTTGTTGTCCAACAGAATGCATTACAATTAATTATTTAAAATGTTGGACAGCTGAATCAGGGTTGCCAACTGTGAAGAACAGGTTATCTCGACAACGACTAATTCCATACTAGTCCAGGTCATTTGGATCAAAATCGACCGAAATAAAGAAATTTTTAGAGCCAGCAGATATCGAGATGCGGTTTTCTGCATTGTGTTCAAAGCTCCCAGCAAAAAAGTCTATATGGTGTGGTTATACCATTTTTCGAAAAATGCATTCTGGTGCAATAAATGCATTTTGGAATTGCATAATTACTTGCAATATTATAGAACGACTGGATACTCAGAAAAATCGCTCTAAAATCGTTACATGGGGGTTTTTGGGGATGCCGAATTCAATTCTGGCATTAGAATTACCCGGGGGTATAAATTATTAAAAAAAATATTTAATATTAAATTATATTACACATATTATAAAAACAATTGCTTTGGAAATCTTTTCTGCCTCGAAACTGGATTTGAAAAAGGCGCCAAAGCTATCAAGAGAGTTACCGTCGGGACCGGCGCGAACAGACATTTCCTGTATCGACTGGCATCAATATTACATCAGCCGTTTAGGACCACGTTGCTTTTTCGTTATACGTGAATACAGTGCTAAAGTAATCAAGTTTTTTTTGGATTTTGGACCTTTTTTGGTGTTTGAGTTGTGTCCCGCAGTCTCGATAATATTTTTGTCACTCAGATAATTTAATCGTAGATAGATCAGGTGTTCCAGGATTCTTTTTTCAACGGATTCGAATATTGGCTTCGGAGAACCCCCGGGCACCCCCCAGCGCCCCCGATTAATTCTAATGTCAGAATTGAATTCGGCATCCCCGTAAACCCCCGATTAACGATTTTCGAGTGATTTTTGTCGTGCACAGCCGGATCGGGCAGATAGTCTTTTTATAAGTAAACATTTTAAAGAAAACGTTATTGTCTTAACCTGTGCTATTTTCAAACTCAGAACTTAACATATTACCAAGTGTTATTGCTAATGATATGCTCTTTCAAACAAACTCAAACTTAAGCACATTTCAAAAAATATTCAATAGTTAAAAAGTTTTAAATTTAGGGAAAATATTAAATTGTATATATAAATACATTTTTAATTGCAAAGTAGTTCCACAGAATATCAAATTAACGGGTTTTTAACTATAAATAAACCTTCAATCGTTTTGAAATGTCAAGCAAAATTCAGACTCTACGTTTTTTATGTAAACGGTTGTATTTAAATTTGGTTACATAAATAAAAAATATATATTAACATTAGCTTAATTTAATAAAATTACGTAAAATAATCATATTCATAAAACAAGCAGGAATTAAATATCGCTTGTTAACAATACGTTTTTAATAATGACCGTCTTATTTATGATTTTTACAGTCATTCGGAAGTTTTCCTGTTTTCAAGTTGTTCAACTGAAATCCTATTTCTCGTTTTGTTTTTTTTTTTTTTTAAGGAAAATTTATAATTTACACTTTTTTTTTGGCAAAGAATTATACTAAAGATATTCATATACAAAATTTAAAAAATTTTAAAAGTGTATTTTTAAAATTCTATGAAATATTTGTAAAATTTCAGATAGCTGTTGAAACAATAGCAGGTCAATTGCTTACTCTTAAATTGCTATCCAGTAATCATTGGCCTGATATTGGACAATTATAACCATAATATAATGTTTCTAGTTTAGCTATCTTGACTAATAACATTGTTACGACATAAAATCTGGATTTTTATTAGGAAATATCAAATAATAATTATAGTAAAATGTTAAAATACAATTTATACATTTTATTAACGTCTTAACCGTTGTAAATTATTACACTAGTATTAAAGTTAAATTTACTACCCTCTTTACCCGGGTTGAAACGCTACAATATGTTAATAACAAATAAGGGACAGATCAATAACAATGCATCGTGGTTCAGTGGCAATACCTATTTCTATATTTTTACTCACACAATACAACAATACAAATATATACGGTTTGACCCATTAGATTTACTTATGCTACATATATTTCTTTTACTAGGTATTGTCCTTTACAAGACAGACTGGATTACGGTACCGGAAACTAAAGCGTGTTACGTTTATGTGAATAACCACAAAACTCTGAATACAATGTGACTTTCCCAATAGACCTAAATACTTTGCTTTGCACACTCAAGCTGGATTTACACATGTAGTACTGTGCGCATACCGTGCGCGTACTGTACCGCTACCATGTCGTGATTGTTTCAAATTAAAAATGGTCTAACCCATTAGAATTACATAGACAGACTGTTTTCAATTTACACATGTAGGACTGTGCGCGTACCGTGCTCAGACTGTACTCCCTTCGACTGCTTCTAAAACGATTTTTCAAGGTCATGACAGACGACAGTCCGACACGGTCGGCGCACAGTACCCCACAGTCTAGACCGACCGAGACTGCTGTAAACTGCCATAGACTGCCGTAGACCGTTCTAAGAAGCAGATTAGAAACGGGGGTGGGGATATTCGGCTACAAATCAACATTTCATTTAATGTTTGTGCTATATTACTTTAATTACTTTATAAATTTAATTTTGTGCGTTATTTGTTTATTTATTATTCTGTTTATTTGTGACAACCTGCTAAATTTTTAAATGAATTAAGAGAAATTAATTTTACTTGTTCGTCATAGAGAGTATGACAATAACTTATAAAAGACAATTAATTTATGGACAGAGATCGGCAGTGAATTAGGTACTTCATATAAGCAGCAGGCAACAATTACATTCTCTTCTTCTTGATCGATGATAGACACTACGTTTCCCGTCGACGAACGGAAGAGTACTACGGTCGACAACAGTTCGGTATGAGCACAGTACCATATGTGTAAATCGAGACGGTCGAAGACAGTCGCGACACAGTACCGGTACAGTACGCGCACAGTACTACATGTGTAAATCCAGCTTCAGTGTGTTGTTTTCAACAAGTCCTGTACTACTTCCTTCACGTAAGATCTCGTCCCAATGATCCAAACTTCGAGCTGATCGGAAATCCCCGTCTCGATTTCCTGGAAGCACTTTTCACGACGAATTGGCCTAACTTCCGGCCCAACACCTTAACAACAGACTGGCCTAGCTTCCGGCCAAACACTTTAACAGACGGGCCTATTGACCAACCCACTCTGGCCCATCGACCACAATCCTCTGGCCAAGATTCTAGATTCGGATTATACTTTATAACCCGTCTAGCTTCCTGTTGACATCTCCAACAAAACAACTGCTGCTTTCGTAGCATTGATTTTGTTCCGCGTTAAATAACCTTGCTACTATTGCCATATTTATAATATACTTCCTGGTCTGCCTTGCGGGTCAATACCCTTACATACAAAACACTAACTCTAATAACTAATATACTAAAATATATCTTTATTACTCATTCCAAATCATAACACTAGTAAGTTTTCATATACACTTTGTTAAAGTTATAAAGTTAAATTCATAAAAAACTTTTGATAAAGTAGATTTAAATATTTTATAAATTTATTACATTATAAACGTTTATGTTATTTGTTCACAGTTCAGAAAACTAGAAAAATGTCTATAAAAGTGGGTCGAGAAATATAAAACCTCGCTGTATTATAATATATTCATTAAAGTACATCCAAAGTGAGTTTTTATTGCTTGTCTTGTACCAGCAATAACAGATTGCATAGCACAAAGAAACTAACTCGTACAAACTACCGTAGACACCATGTGATAAACTTGTCTTATGTCGTAGATTTGGTTAGTTAGGAAATAGACTCCTAATCATATAGGTTATGTTATTTATGACGTATTAACCCACTTAGTCAGGGCCTATAAAGGCTTCAACAATATGTACATTAACTAATAAGTTTTTCAGTTTGTTTTTGAACAATATTAACTATTAATAATTGTCAGTCAATTTGAAAATAACCTACCGTTAACATAATTTTGTAAAACATATATTTCAACAAGTCAAATACTTTTGTTGTTATTTTATTAGAACTTTCTGTCAAACCTTATTAATGTTATATTAAGGTGAAATTCACAGGGTTCTATATAACTTTTAAAATCTAATTTAATATTATTTTGAAGAAATAATATAGCATTTAAATGCATCGGTAAAAGTTCTTAACTTTACGCCTATAGCTTAAATGGTTTTATTAAAATATGGAGTTTTTATGTCACTGCAAAGCTATTGGTTGCGAAAAAGAGTAACTTAGTTTTATCATTGTATTTATAAAAGATATAAATACTGATATTTTAAGTTATTTATGATAGTTGGGTAAATGCATTCATTAACCTTATTTATTGAGTAGGACAGGCTGTTAATATACTAACGAACTGGATTAATTGTTTTCTAACGATTCACTACATATATTCACATTAGATTAAATTTAAACGTTTCGAATTGTGCTAAGCATTGGACTATTATCTGGAGTTTTTTAAAAACCTTTACCCACAAATTTATAAGTGTAATACGTGCATTAGGAATTGTCACAGAGACAACATTTCAACACCACAAACAAATAGTTTGTCTGTTTGTAGGTATTTAGTGATTTTACTTTAAGAATTTTCCAAAATATTGTTTTTTTTTTAAATGGCGTATTATTTTTAGGATTTGAAAAATTTGGAACAAAATCTAGGAACAATTCAAGTAAAATAACCACTTAAAAAAACAGAAACGGATATTAGTTTTAAACTTTACTCGATAGATGTACCATAACACACCTGCTCTCTCAATTCTCGTTTATCAAAGCACAACAGTGAAATGTTTTGATAAATATGCAAACAACAATCTATTATTACCTCCCCAAGTAGCGTATTAACTGAATTTCCCTTTCTTTCTCCATTGGGGTTTAGCGGATAGATCGTACAATTTATCTCGTTAAAATGATTAACTTAGCAGACGCATCTTCTCTGCATACCAAGCCAATAAGTTTGAGATAAAATATAAATAACTTTCAGAACTTTTATTTTACTAATTATTATTTAAAATAAAAATAACTAATCCAAATTTACTAGTAATCAATTATAAACATAAAATAATGTATAGTTTATAATAACAATATTCAACGTACAAATACAGTAGAAAAAAATTTTTTTTTAAGGATTAACAAAACATGTTAATTCAGTAATTCAAGACCGGGTGAAACTCAGGCGTCTACAGTTTTACTGGGCTTACAATGAATTTTGAACATAAAATGTTGTAATTTGTGGAAAATTGCTCATGGTCATATTAAAAATAGTTCGTAGATATCACTAATAATAGATTCAAATTTTGCTTTAAAAAATATACAAAAATGGTTTTAGCAATAGAAACATTTCAAGATGATAATTGACAGCTGTTTACTACACGTTGGGCAGTTTTCTGCAAAGTTATATTTAAAACATAAAAATATAAACAAAAAGTAAGACCATCATTAGTAAAAACCTAAATGATTAAAAGTTATGTAATTTTTTTTACATTGGAACGTCATCCTAATGTAATAACATGCATGAAGCCGTCTTAAGGATAATCAATGAGTTCTGTTAATTTACTCTAGAAGTATTCCACACTGTTAAGCCAATGTATAGTTGCAGCAATTTAATACGATTTTATAGTGATCAATCTCAAATTGTCCATCTTTTAGAATACATTAATTTTAAACACTACTTTAATAATTTAAAAATATAATATGGGTTTTGATAACTGCGGTATTTTATCAGCAGTTATTTTGTATCTGAGAATAAATCATTCTATTTTGGAAAATACAGTTTAAAAATAGAAATATTTCACTTGCATTCAAAGTTATTAAACAAATTTTAAAATGTTAAATTTTACATGACATTTAAAATTATTTACAACTCTACATACTTATAAGTTTAATATTTCTTCTAAATATAGTACCCCCTTCAAAATTGTTCTCTTGGGACACTGTATTAAAAAATAAGACTTATTCTAGTTTCTAAAGGTTGGGAATAGTGGGGATTTCGTAAAAACCATATTTTTAAACTCAATCGCTTTACCCAAGGATACTAGAATACACGGTAGGGGTCACGCTCAGGTCCCTACCGCCCGGCTCGGAGACGTGACGTCACCCTGAACCCACCGCCTCGCCGCACTGTATACAGACTCCACAGTCCACAATGTCATTCGCTATTCGAACACTAAAACGCGTAACCTGCAGTCTTCAATTTCGTTAGATATTTTTAATACTTAGGGACGAAAGTATAATTTTGCAGGCCAGTACGATTTTATATCGGTATATACAGTACATTTATTAATATTAAAAGTGCCCTAACCATTCCGTTACTCTTAAGTTTTGTGTAATAATAACTAGAGTTTGATGAATTCCCGTGTGCACAAATTTTAAACGATTTTTTTATTCAATGAAAAGTTTGATCATGTTTGACCTAAACCGTAACATTTATAAAGATGTAACTCGTTTATAAGTATAAGTTGACCATTTATTTACTTCAAAAACAATTTATATATTTTTCAACATACCTTAATTTTTAGTCAATAGTAGTACTTGTTTTTTCATTGTATGGCTACATGTTTCGCTGCCACAGGCAGCATAATCAGGCCAGCCAACAACACTAATACTAGTCCATTGTTTATATAAACATCACATACATAACAACACAATAAACATAAATAATTGTGCAGATATAGCACTTGTCAAAAATAAAACATAAAAATTGTTCTAGTTTTTTATATGCTTATTCCACATGTTTCTTCACTGAGTTGTACTGGGAGACAGCTACCTCAGGTATTCCTTATCAGATTTGTACCTTTGGCTTTATTCTGAAGTTCAAAAATTAAGTCATATATACAATTGGAAGTGAAATTTAATTTATCATTTAAAATATTTGAAGGATTAAACTTTTGGTGCTTATAAATTTCCAATTCTTCCATTATGTTCAATTTGTGTCCTTTTCTCATTTTGTGCAATATGGTCAAGTTATTCTGTATATTGGTGTAATTGTGGCGGCTATCTATTAGATGTTCTGCATATGACGAATGGATTGAATCTATATTTCTGCTATTGGGTAAATGTTCTTTACAGAGAGTTTTAAAAGATCTACCTGTCTGACCGATATATTGTTTCTCACAATCATCACAGTGGAGTTTGTATACGCCTCCATCTAAGAACTTATCTTGGGTATGTTTTGGGTGTTTTAAAAAACGCTGTAGACTGTTATTGGTTCTGTGTGAGATACAGTATCCGAGTTTTTTTAATATGTTGCGGGTTTGTTTTTCAAATGGTGGTGTATAATCCATTGTAATGTATTTCATTTTATTCTTGTTACCACCATTCCCTTCTTTGTTGATCGGAGAAGCCCTAAGTTGTTTCCGTTTCTTCTTTATTTTATGGATGCATTTGTCAACTATGGAAGATTTATATCCGTTAAATTGTGCTATGTATTTTATTATTTTGATTTCAGCAGTAAAATCATTATGTTCCATTGGGACGTTCAGCGCTCTATATACCATGCTGTTGTATGCCGCCATTTTGTGTGACTCTGGATGTCTGGATGAAGCGTGTATGGTGTGATTAGTCTGAGTAGGCTTCCTGTAGATCTTGTAACGGTGTTTGTTATCTATTTTACTAATGTTTAGGTCTAGGTAATTTATATTGCCGTCAATTTCTATTTCACTTGTGAACTTGAGAGAAGGGTGTATATTATTGAGGTATTTGTTAAAGTTTGTTAACTGTCTTGACGAAGCATTAAAAAGACATAGTATGTCATCTACATACCTGTGGTAGTAGATAATATTTTTCTTGAATTTGTTTTTTGCATTCATTATGTTTTCATTTTCTATGTGGTTGAGGAAGATTTCAGCCATGATCCCTGATAAAGGCGAACCCATGGCTAGTCCGTTATTCTGCATATAAATATTATTATTAAATGAAAAATAATTTTGTTCTATGCATATTCTTAACATTTCAATTAATTCGATAATTGCCTCTTTGCTGAGTTTACTATTAGCGTTTAGGTTGTTTTCTAGATATTTCATGGTTTCGTTAACCGGTATGTTGGTGTATAAGTTAACGATGTCAAACGAAACTAACGTGTGGTTATGTTTTACCTCAATATCTTTTATTTTGTCTATTAATTCAAAATTATTGGAGAGGTTGTGGCTAGGTTGCAGCTTGGTTTCTCTTTTAATTATTTTTTATAGGAACTTGGCTGTTTTGTACGTTGGGGCATTCATGCAATTTACTATTGGTCGCTATTGGTATGCTGGGCTTATGGATTTTAGGTAATGCCTTGAGAGTGGGTGCAGTGGGTTTAATCATTTTAAGAAATTTTATCTCTTCTTTGTCAATGAGGTGTCTGCATCGGTTCAGATTGTCGTTTATAGTTTTCCGAAATTTTAATGTAGGGTCCGTTTTTAGTTGAGTTACGTTGTTTAGTGTAAAAAATTCGTGTACTTTTTCAATGTATTCCTGATTCTTCATCACAACTAGGCAATCCCCTTTATCTGCCTTTGTAATTATGGCCTTGTTATCCTCTAGTTTTTGTTTTAAATCAATGGAAGTTTTTATTTCAGATTGGAGGTTTGGTGCATATGTATGATTTTTTATCCGTTTGATAAAACTAATGGCTTTGTCTGCAAGAATATGTCTTGTGCTACTTTGAAGTTCTTTTGGCAAATACTGGATAGTTGTTTCCACATTAATTAAGGCAGAGCATATGTCAGTGGTTTTATTTTTTGGGTTCTAAGTTATATTTCAAACCTTTATTCAATAGATCGGATTCAAGATCAGTGAAGACAATGTTTGTAAGGTTGGTAGTACGGGGGAAGAAGTTGTATGTTGTTTGGATAGGCTTACCTCCTTGTTTGCCTATCAACAATGACTTGAGTTTACTATTGAGTAACATTTGTTTATTATTTACTTTATTTTTGATTCTAAAGTTAATCTCATCATAGAACCTTTCAAATTCAATCGGATGTAAGTAATTTGCCATAATTGAATGTAATCTATATAATTCGTGTGTAAGCTTATCTTTCTTAGAATGTAATTGTTTAACATGTGGCCTAAGTATAGTGAACTTGAACAATTTTTAATTTTTATTTTTGACAAGTGCTATATCTGCACAATTATTTATGTTTATTGTGTTGTTATGTATGTGATGTTTATGTAAACAATGGACTAGTATTAGTGTTGTTGGCTGGCCTGATGATGCTGCCTGTGGCAGCGAAACATGTAGCCATACATTGAAAAAACAAGTACTACTATTGACTGAAAATTAAGGTATGTTGATTGACTAAAGTAGTTCTAAAGCTAAACAATGAATATATTTTTTTATATTTTATCAAGCCATTCGTCCATGAGAGCTCGTATCTGATCCAACCACCTTCATCAGCCTTCCCCACTAAATATTAAAAAAAATATATTTTACATGTAATTGTTTCTGAAATAAATGTTTTACCAGTCTCAGTCTCCAACCAGCACCTTGTAAAACCAAGGTAATATTTCGAAGGAAATTTTACAAGAAAACTAGTTGAATATTATGGTCGCAGATCTGTCATGGTTAAATAATATTAAGAGCATTGTAGATATCATTTTCTGAAGAAGTTTGTTTATATATCAATCATAGTTTCTTATCAGCAAATTAATTATTCAAATTGTGGAAAATATTTTTAAAATTAATCAATAATACAAGAAATAAAATATTGTTTTACATGAGTAAGTACAATACATATAATCAATTCACTCATATATATAATCAATTTATGTACATATGTATATATTATCCAAATTGATATCTTCAGACTTTTGTTACTTGTAGAAGAACGCCCAGAAATGAATAATTATAATATTTAAAGATCATCATACAAAAAACGAATATTAACTAAGGAAAACTGAGTTAATTGGTCTGAAATTGTATTGTAAACGTACGAAGAATACATTTGGTAATAAATATTTTCAATTGATAGTTTGAATCAATACTGCAAGAACTCTCTACATACCAGATGGACATCTTCTTTATCCAAACATTAGTAAAATATTTCATTTAGTGAGCTTCAAATCTCAATGAACATGGAACGTTTTTGTAAAATCACAAATGTAAATTTCAAGCAGATAGCAATTATGAATACCTTAATATTTAAAGTTAATTGAGTGCCTGAGAAAGAGAAGGGGCTATGCCACACAATTGTCAATATTGATTTTTTCACGGTTTTGGTTAGTGCTGCTATCTGTCCGTGCTAGGAGTAACTATTTGGACATCTAGAATATCCCCTTGTCAGTTTAAAACACTGTTAAAAATTGAGTAGTTGGAGCATTAGCTGTTCTGTGAGGAAGAGAAGGGTCTATGCCACACATGGACAGTGGTGGGGGTATACATCCTGCCACGTTGTTATGCTCGAGTGCTTGTAAACATTACTAGTTTCTAATCCAAAGATGGCGAGTGTTGATGTGAATGAATGTGATGGTGCCGTTAGGCCTAAAAACGTGTTCGAAACTATAATAGTTGGAAAAGAAATGTTGCTAAAAGACTGAAGAACAGTGGTGAAAGCTATGTAAGTGACAAAACTATGAAACATGTGCAAGCAAAAAGACAGCGCGATGGTTGTGACTGCAATATGAAAAATGCAAACGCTAAACAAGGTTGGTGCGAATTTCACACACTTACAGACAGAGAAAAAGACAATCTTTTCGTGGGGTTTTATAAATTAGGTGATTAAAATGTGCAAAATGCTTTCTTGTGGGGACTCATTAAGAAAAATGCCTGTAAACGGGCCTACAAAAATAAACAAACTAATGATAAGAATGAGAGTAGGAGAAAGGTATCATATACTTATTTTTTGACAAATGCTGATGGTAAGGATGTAAGAGTGTGTTTGAAATCATTTTTAGACACATTTTCTCTTTCTAAGAAACGTGTAGCAGTGGCAAGGAGTGGAGATAGTTCCACAGAAACCACGAGTCCTGTAGGTTTAAGTGACGAAGAAAGTGCAGACGAACAAAATAATTTATTCCTATCTAGAGAATCTATGATATTACCACATTCAGATAAACGTGGTAAACACGGTAATAACGCCAAAAAGCTTACTGATTCTCAAACTGATTTTGTAATCAATCATATTAAAATGTTCCCTAAGTATAAAAGTCATTATAGTAGGAAAAAAATCCTAACAAAAGTTTTATTAGATCTGTATCATCTGTAAGCGAAATGTATAGACTGTATGTAAAAGAACTTGAAAACAGATCTGGTGATAATATAGGCCCGCCTGTAAAGTATGAAAAATATCTTTATATTTTCAACCACAACTTTAATATTGGGTTTAAACTACCCATAACCGATTCTTGTTCAGTATGCGATGAATGGAAATTTAAGGAAGAAGACCACATTCCATATGCCATTCGCTTGCAACAAATAAAGGCAGAACAAGGTTATAGGCTGCTTTCGGAAGCTCGAAGAGATTCACTAAATCCGTCTTTTGAATATTGCGTCATGACCTATGACCTACAACAAGCAATGCCTCTGCCTAAAATACCCACTGAAAAAGTATTTTATTTGAGGCAGTTGTGGGTTTATAACCTTGGCTTTCATGTATGTAATAATAACAAAGGTTTCATATGTATGTGGCCAGAAAACATAGCTTTTCGTGGCTCTTGTGAAATTGGGTCGTGTGTGTACAAAGTGCTATTTGACACTCATTTGGTACAAGATAAAAAGAAGTTGTGGTTCTTTTCAGACTCTTGCTCTGGCCAGAATAAGAATATGGTAGTTTTTACACTATACTATATTTTGGTCCACATTGGAAAATTAGATGAAATCATCCATTCTTTCCTCGTACCCGGGCACACTTTCAAGCCAAGTGACAGTGATTTTGGTGTAATCGAGAAAAAAGCTCGAAAACAAGACTACTTCTTTACTGTAGATGATTGGAAGAAAGTTATAAGAGAATGCAGGGTAAAAGATCCATTCACAGTAGTTGACATGGATATTTCAGATTTTTTAAATCTGAAAACACTGCTAGATACAGTGGTAAAAGACAGTATGAGTGCAGATAAAAAGAAAGTTGGCATCAGAGACGCAACATCTGTAAAAGTGTCTAAGGACAGCCCAGGATACATTCTTTTCAAATACTCATACTCAGATATGGAATCATGGACCAAGGTCCCTATGTTCAAAAAACAGCCTGGCCGTCGCACAAAAAATCAAAAGGAATCTCTTACTGCAACAGTGTTAAAAGAGGCTTTGAATAATGTGCCAACACTTTATCCTGAAGGAAGGGAAATCAACGCCCTGAAGCATCGTGACTTAATGTCACTCCTTCCATTCATACCACCTGTGCACCATAACCTGTACAATAGCTTGAAACCAGCAAAAGCAAAGGAACATGGAGCTGAACAAAATGAATAAAGTAGCAGTTGACTTTTGAAAAACTTGTTTTTAAACTTTTGTATATAATAACAGATTATTTGCTATTCGAACTTTTCTAAAAGTTTTGTGATGAAATAATTTTTACAAAAGTGTTTGCCTTTTTAACTTTAAACTAACTTTTATAAAAATTTTATACATATAAGTTTAGTTTTTAAGAATTTTCTTAACTACCCTGACCACTTTTAAGAGTAAATAATGCAACAGTTTATAAAAATAAAAAGTTTTTATATATTTTGTATTAAATCTAATAAAACTTCATTTTTCTCAAAACTTTGTTTTTGTGACATAGCCCCTTCTCTTTCTCAGGCACTCAATTGTTCAATTAAAGTGTAATAATTATTAACATAGTTTATCTTAAACCTCAAAAAAATGTTCTCAATCGATAAATAAATCATTAATTATTTACTTTTCATAAGTGTCTGGCAAACGTACTATGCATCACAAAAGCAAAATACAAACTCATTTGAGGTTTTTCAGGATAGTAATCACTAAATGGCGATCAAAAATAAATCTAAATTATTACAATATTCAACTTACTCTACAAAATGGAAAAAAAATAATGTCCTTGTTTATTTTTCTGGTACATTTTACTTTAACTCAATCTCCATATGTAAGGTACGCATTTATTTTTAAACTCTTACTGTAATACACTACGAATTTGGACATTAATTTCCTACTCAACTCTGCCTACTAGCCTAATAGAGGGATGGATTGTTGTTTTAAACAGTACGTTATTCTCCACAGAGCAATAATTTATATGTGCCATTAAATAAATTTTAACCTTTTAAAATCAGCAATAAATATATAGGTGACAATTTAAATAAAGAAAAACTACGAAGTCATAGCTTTTTCGTAGTTAGATTTTTGATACAAACTTTTTATATGTTTAATATATATATAAAAAAAACTAAAAACGAAAGAAACTTTTAAAAATGTTAATCATGTAATTTCGTAATATTCAAAGTCCAAATTGACTTGAATCTAATAAGTTGTTTAGAGTCAAACTATTGTAATAAAAATGGTAATTGCAACGAATTTGGAAACAAACAACAGAAGTAAATATCGCATCAAAACATGCTGGTAAGTTTAGACGTTTTAATGCAAATTAAATAGAAGGTATTAATGTTAACACGGTCGCAGTAGAAGTTAATGCTTTTAAAA